>APFE031143705.1:0-25215 GCA_000404065.3 Pinus taeda | reverse complement strand
CCTCTACCTCTCACAATCCCTAGGCTCACCTCCTCCTGTGTTCTTCCCTCCTGCACAGTCCCTCCATGTTTCTGCGTGGGCCCCATTTTTGCTTCACCCTTTGGGCCCCTTGGCTCCCCTCTAAGTCATAACGTTGTGCTACTTGGAAGTGACTTTTTATTCTAAAAGTGAGTTATGTCCCCCGTCCTCACTTTTTTTTATTTACATACCTATAGAAGGAAAAAATTGAACAAAATCTAATATTCCAATTAACCATGGCTAATTAGGAATATTACACAGAACAAATAAATTTCAGGTCAGTTTCTCTTCTTTCAATCTCACTTCGGTCCTGAAGATGGATCCATGTTGGGATTCGAAACGTCGACAACAAGAGGAACACAATACTGTGGATAAAAATGACAACCACAAAAGCTTAAAATCTAACATAATTTCCCTGTACTGAGGGGATATATGGAATGAGATTTGTTTTCTCAAAAATTCAAGGCTTAATATTGAAATAAGAGCGGCTGACCTGAAATTAATTTGTTCTGGTTGGTAATATTCACTTTCAATCTATCACTTCTATCCTAAATATGGATCCATGTTGGGATTCGAAACGTCGACAATAAGAGGCACACAATACTGTAGATAAAAATGACAGCCACAGACGCTTAAAATCTAACATAATTTCCCTGTATGGAGGGGATATATGGAATGAGATATTTTTTCTCGAAAATTCAAGGATTAAGATTGAAAGAAGAGCGGCTGACCTGAAATTTTTTTGTTCTGGTTGGTAAGCTTCTCTTTCAATATATCACTTATGTCCCGAAGATGGATCCATGTTGGGATTTGAAACATTGACAACAAGAGGCACACAATATTGTGGATAATCCAAATAAAAATCCCTAACTTCTTTATATAATAAGAGCCAACACATTTTCATGCATATGTTGTTATTGTAGTTGGACCACTCCGGTTCCCTTAATGATATATTTTGTTTAACTTACGTACTTGTGTATGAACTGATTTGTATGCAATTATATGAATCTTGTTGTTAATGTGTTGCATATGTTGTTAATGATGTCACCATCTCTGTCGACTTCTCTGCTAGACATCAAACAGACCTTTCACATGAACCATGTTGTAACAACCATTACACTCGTCTCAGACTGATCCATGAGAGTTGTACGTGTTATCTTACCTTGTATGATGTGACTGCTGCATCTGAGTGGACTACTTCACCGGAAGTTGTGCATGTCCTTTTGTGTTGTGTGTTCCTAGCCGAGTTGGGACTGATCTCTGTCAACCTGGAACACACCTTCACCTTCTTCTCCCTTTAAAGTGTTAGAACCTCTCATACACCTTCCTTGACTCACTGCATTAGTCACACCCTTGCTAACAACATAGTTATCTTACTTGCCTCTGTGTGACATCGCGGTCAAGGCATTGCCTTACGACCCACTGCTGGGACTCCTACACCAAATAGTCTGAGGTCTAATTGGGACTTCTTACCAGGGAGATCCCCTTGACATGTTGGTGGGTCCAGCATCGTCAACGGGTAGTAAGTCATTACTCTTATTTTCAAATGTTGTTCAGGAGGTGATCAAATTTATCACAGGAATTTTTGGTGTTAGTACCAAGCCACTGAGCGAAGGCTTCACTTACCTTGGATATAAAACAATTATAGGCTAGTGGATTGGAATTGGCTTCTGGATAAATTTTGTCACAAACTCCAAGGATGGACAAATAGTTGGCTTACACTAGGAGGAAGATACACCCTTGCATAAGCGGTTCTCCAACAGATCTCAGTATAATGGGCACATCTTTTCATTCTCCCCTTGACAATTATCTCTAGAATTCAAAGTATATTAACACATTTCATTTAGGCGGGCACATGGGAGACTAAAAAATACCACCTAATCAAATGGGAATAGATTTCCCTCTCGAAGAAATATGGTGGTTGGTGAATACTGGATGTTAGAGTTTTCAGATGGGCTATGTTAATCAAATCTCTATGGTGGGCTCTATTTCAAGAAGGAATTTGGAGGGACATCATATTTACAAAGTACCTTAAAATAATGAGTGCCACTGATTGGATAAGGGAAGGCAACATCAACAAAAAAACTGGATGTTATATTTGGTCTAGTTTCCAACTTTCCACAAGGTAAAAAGTTGGTTTATTGAGAGGCTCAGGTGGTCTTTCGACAAAGGAAACTGCATTTTAATTGGGATAGATCAAATATAGGGAGTTAAAATAGCCACACCCCTCACAAAGGAAATAATTTAAAGAATACATGCCAGGGGATACATATATTTGGATCAGGTCATTCGGTGTTGGTGTAGATTGTTTCCAGTTTGGAGAAAAGTTGTAGATATTGGTCTGGTTGGGCATCAAGCTAATGTATGGAATGGATACATTTTGGATCTTAAACAGGCGAGACTTTGCAGAACAGAGAGGGGGGACTTCATCACCTTGAAAGGGACGCTACGTAAGGATTCTATGGAGGTGGAAGACATCTACAGGTACATTATGTGCACTATATTTACTTTAAATGATACATGCTAGTTCCAGAAGATTTGGAAATGGGATGTCCCCGTGAATATTATTCTCTTCGCCTGGTTGGTATAGCACAACAAAACATTGACTTGGGAAAACCTCCGTAAGCGGGGTGTCCAAGGTCCAGGATGGTGCACTCTTTGCTAGGATTCAATCAAGACAAATCAACATCTTTTCTCGGAATGCTTGACTTCTGCATAGGTATGGCAAAGGATCCTTTATCTTTTTCATATTCCTTTTATAAATTTTCTCTCATTAGATCAGTGTCTTCATTGGTGGATCGAAAGGGGGGGGGGATATTAGACCATTCCTCTCTTCATTTTTTGGGAGATCTAGCATTCTAGGAATGGATGCCTATTTGAAGGTATCCCCATAAACATACACAAGATATGTATAAACATTGGGTTTTGGATGGATACATAGACATACAACATACAAGTGGATAAAGATTCACTGTTTCTTTTCATTCCTCCTTGTATTGAATTTCCAGCTGGTTATTTTGACTGAGTTGCACAGGGAAGTGTATGTGGTTGTGGATTTTGGTTTATCATGGCACAATGGATATGGTACAAACATGAGAGCGGAGATTTTGGCCCTATGGGGGCTTCTCTGGTTTGCCAAGAAACAGGGCTTGGATTCTATTCATGTATATGGAGATTCTAAGACCCTTATTGATGGTGTATTGGGGCACACTTATCTCACTCCTCCTAATCTTGGAGGTTGGATCAAACACATCATCATTCTCAAGATGTCCTTTCAACACATTTCCTTCGAGCACATCTACCGGGAGTCGAATTTTGTGGTTGATTCACTGTAAAAAAGGAGTCTAAATGAGGGTGTTGGTTATATGCATTACATGTATCTAAAAGGAGATACTCTAAAAAAGAAAGACATGATCCAACTCCGTTAATTTTTTAGTTCACTGTTTATATAATGATGTAATTTGTAGAAACATTTTGGTATTGCTATGTAAATGAGCAAATTATTTAATAACAATACATATTTCTCAAAAACTGGTGTTTTATTTTGAATGGGAAGAAACATACTCTCTCACTGATTTTGAATATATTTTAAATGTTTTCTAAGATATACCAATACATTTATAAACTCATGTTTTTTCATTTGAAAAAAAAAACATTAAACAATATCCATCTTTCTTCCGTACCTCTATCAACCAAACGCGCCGCTTGAAACATATCGAATCAAATTAGACAAAATAATTCACCCATCGAATCGAATTTTCAATACAGAACATGCTTAAGCGAATTGAATCAAACAAAAACCAGATAATTCGCCATCGAATTGAAGTTTCGAATTTCCTTATTAATTTGGCTAGAGTTAAGGAAAGTTTTTTTTTTTTTTTAAATTGATATCTATCTCGTTTTTCAATTTACTATATATTGGTAGGGTTAAAAAAGGCATTTGATGTTTTGTTTGTTTGCGGTTTTTTCTAAGTTATATTATAATTTTAATAAAATGGTTTAAATTTAATTGTTTAAGAGAAATTTTGCAATATATTATATTTTATAAATTAATTTTTTAAATTTTTTATATATATGAGAGTTGTTTTTAGTGTGTTTTTTTAGACTTGTATTTTTTAGTGTCGGAATTTAGTTGAGGTTAAATATCGATTTGTGTTATTTAAATTGGTTTTTTTATTGTAGGGATATTTATTTGGGATACAAAACTTCAGTTCTGATGAGTGGGGGTTGAAGTGACTGCTACTTTGTAATTCTGGAATAGACCATTGTAAGGATACTTGTTGTAAGGCTTTGATTTCAGTGTCCTAAACCCTGATTCCTTCGCTTATTACCATCTACCTTTGGTCTGGACGGGTCTTGATCTGCAGGCATTTCATCTGAATGGATACCGTAAAAAGCACATAGAATCCTTTGTACCTACCTCACACAATGACAGAAAAAAGTGATTGATTTTCCCCAATGGTCAAATGGGTTGCTCATTATCTCAGAGATATTCCCACCGGTCAATAGAAAAGCAATGTCACTCTGACTTTGTCAATGAACAACAACTGAGTCTGGGTTTATGGCAAGTTCCAGGAGTGCGATGAGAAGGGTTGTTTTCCAACTATGGTAATGGGAAGGCAAAGCATAAACATGTCCAAAAACATGTAAAGCCATTGGAAGAAATGAAATAACTAACCCTAGGGGCATACTTAAACTTGGATAGAGTGGAATCCCTGTCTAGGAGAGCTTTGGTGGAAAAACTTAGTTACATCAAAATGACGCATGAGCAACTTCTATCCTAGATCAAAGTGACATGGAAAACATAAATAGGTTAGACTCTGATTGTGAGTATATTAGTTAAAAAATGGATCCACTTTCACATTCTGTAAGAGGATGATCTTGAACTAATCCTCTATAAGCCTTGCGTTATAGGTAGAGGCTCATTGTGGCTACAACGGTGGTATCTTGCATTCTGTCCAAGGACCAAAAAATAGAAGTTTTGCTCTAACTATTTAACATGCAATCTCGATCAAAATAATAGCCGTTGGAAGTTTTGCTCTGGCTATTTAACATGCAATCTAGATTTGATTCTTCAACTTGTCCTGACGATGAACAAACACTGGTTGGTTCAAAACACGTCGACAAATATACTATCATGTGATTTAAGCCGAAGAATTCTCTTGATCTTGACATGGATCAAAGAAGCCTCAATTCAAACTAAGTTACATCAAAATGACGCATGAGAAACTTCTATCCTAGATCAAAGTGACATGGAAACCGCTAGTACGTTATACTTCGATTGTGAGTATATTGGTTAACAAATGGATCCACTTTCACATTCTGTCAGAGGATGATCTTGAACTAATCCTCTGTAAGCCTTGGGTTATAGGCAAAGGCTCACTGTGGCTGGCACGGTGGCATCTTGCATTCTGTCCAAGGACCAAATAGTCGCGAAAGCACCTTTCGGGTTCTATTATCAGGCTTCCCTCTCGATATATGGTTAAAGGAGGTACTCATCAAGGTGGAAAATTCATTGGGAAGGTTCATTTACTTGGATGTATCTTCTCTCTTGGCATCAGATAAATGTATGGCATGGGTCCTGATCGAGATGGAGACTACAGAAGGATGACCAAGGTCTCTAGAAATCCTTCGGGGGGAGAAGGTGATCATCCAGTCGCTAGACTACTTGAAGACCCCCTTTAGATGTATTAACTATAGAGATTTTGGCCACCAAACAAGATCTTGTGTGGCTCCTATGCATCAGGGCTTCGGTACCCATATCCATCATAAAACCCTGACAAGGTCGATTCTACAATTGGTTCCTCAAAATCCGACTCCACATACAGCTCTACGGGTCTCAAAAGAAAGGTTAAATTTTTCCTCCGAGGAGGTAAAGGATTTTAGTTTCAACAAGGTGTCATACTAGAAGTTGGGCCCTAATTACTCTAGGGGAATGAACCTTCTGAAAAATTATACTACACAAAGCTTTATAAAAGGAATGATACATGAGGTCAATGTAGTCATTTCCTCTGAAAAGAACAGTAATAAAGTGGTGGAAGACATCTCATATAGTTGGTCACCTAAGATTTCTCTTGGGTACAACTACTTTTGTGATACAGATCGTCGGTAAGTCTCTCCTTGACTTAAGATCTCTTATTCAAGATCTGTCTATTGAAGATTCCCTTCTTATAGATCAAATTGAATTGAATGCCCTTAAGTCTATTAATAGTCAATATTTTCCTCAAAGCACAATAGTAGATTTCTTGAAACATATAACCTCCTCCATGTTCTCTGAAAACCACGATAAGCCACATCAATAATTGACACATATTAATATGAGCCCAAAATTTAATGGATGTCCTTCGAATACCTTATTCAAATCTACGGTTTTTGATTCAACAACAAACCACTCTGGTGCGCCTACCTCCCTTTCTAGCTTGAACACTCATATTACCTCTCTAATTGTGCCCTCATATAAAGAAGCCCTGAATATTCCCCCCATCTCCACATTCACATGGGTTACTCATGTTGACAAATCTCAGACAGAGCCTAGTTACTCCTTTCAAAACATCACTATCAAAAAGAAAAAGAACAACAAAAAATCTCTAGCAAGAGAAGGAAATCATCCTAAGCCTATCCAGGGTGGAATTAGTCTCTCCCCACCAAATGAATTGGCTTTAAATTCAAGGGTCCTCAGAGCATAGACACCCTCTCCTCCTCCTAAATAATCATAGTTTTGTCTCTCAACATTTGAGGGGTTAGGGGTCCCTCCAAATTCACCTCCCTCAGAAGGCTTATCAGTACCTATCGCCCATCCATCATATGTCTTCAAGAAACTATGGCCTCGGGAGAAAAATCCAAAGAGTACTTCTGAAATATTTGTCCAGGTAAGTTTTCATGTGCTTTGGATTCAAATGGCTTGTCTGGTGGTCTAATCACTATATAGGACCTAAAATTGCATCACTTCATGCTTACTCTTCCTCATTAGGTATCATTCTAGAAGGATCCCTAAGAAGATGTTCTTGTACCATAAAATTGATCGACTTTTATGGACCATATAGTGATAGACTATATTTCTGGGACTAGATACAAACTAGTGGCATTCTATTCGATCAAGCCCTCATCATGAGAGGAGAATTAAACTTCACTACTTTTGCAGGAGAGACCTATGGTCTTCGAGCTCAACCAAATCCTCTATGATCCTAATTTTCGACAACGTTGTAGAATCATAAGCTCCGTGACATAGCTCCCTTCCCCTTAACCCCTACCTAGAGAAATGGGAGGATTGGTGAGGAAGGGATAGCCAAAATAATGGCTATGTTCCTAATGGCTGACTAATTGGCAGGAAGAGTAAGGAGACTCAGATCCTAGACAACATAAGATAAGTTGTCGGATCAAAAGCCCATTTTCCAGGAGTTAGACTTTGATCCTATCATACAATAAATATCCCTTTAAATTCAACCACTGATGGTTGGAAGAAGAGTCTTTTAGATTGTTGGTAAAGTAAATCTGGCAGAGAAACCCAGTATCAAACTGGTCATTAGCAATGACTAATTTGTTAAGAAAACTCATGGATCTAAAGAAGGAAGTTTTAGTCTAGGAGAGAAAAAGGAAAACAAATGACCCAAAAACGAAAGTGAAGGTTTCATTGATAAATTTGCAGGTTTGTTTATTTCTTTTTAGGCAACAGAGCAAAATTGGAAAAGTACACAAACATAAGTTAATATGCATAAATTTTATAATAATAAGAGGAAAAAAATGCAGCATAAGACAAGAGCAAATTGATAATGGAGTTCAACCATCTTGGGCTACATCTTTGGGTCCAACTTACGATGGTTATCACTTTATTAAAATGATCAAATTTTCATTACATCAGTTTACAAGCTTCAAACTAAAAATCTAACACTTTCACACTGCTCAAAATGCTCAAAAACCCCCATTTAGGCTCTTCTTGAGGTGGAAAGGCTCATAATTTAGAAAAATATGCCCGTTATTTAAACCGTCAAAAAATTGTTCTCCTCATTAGCTCTCAGTGCTGGAAAATTTTCAACAACATGGCCTTTGGCCCAATGGTGGTGTGTTGTACTAGAACACCAAAGGTCCTAGGTTCGATCCGACGAAATAGGCATTATTTGCGTTAATTTTTTTTTGTATTAAAAAAATTTAATAGGTCGTTGGCCCTTTGAATCCGCTGCTCCCGCTAGTCATATGACCACATAGGGCCGCGGGCGATGGGCCATTTCCCATGCACCCACCTCTACTCCCCATCATCGGTCATATGTAAATAATAAAATGTGGGTTGTATGCGGAAGGCCACACACCCACCCTCCACTTGTGCGACGGTCATGTGGTATAATGGGACTGAGGTCTCGGCCTCAACCGATGCCCCCACCTTTGTTGATGTGAAGGTCATGTAACCAATGAAACCAATAACCTCCCTAACTGTAGAACCCATTCACATTAAATATAAACAGGCCACCTATGTTAAACAAGAGATATGCATGGCGCATTGGTATGTTGTTGGTTTCACTAGTTGGAGGTCGATAGTTCAATTCTTGTGGAGGATGTCGGTCGAATTAACAAAATTTTGGCACCAAATCTAGGGCCATTTGGAGGCCTCTCATAGGGCCATTTGGGACTCTCTGATTGGCCCACATGGCGACCTAATTTGGTCCACCAAAACAACCATATGCCTAGTCGACAAATGACGTCAACGCCACTTGCCCTCACGTGATTGGTCCACCTACCATTCGTACAATGTAGTAAAACCTGCTACATGAGCTTACAAGCTACCACATCAACATCCATAGCCTATAAGTTGAATTTTGGCCTATTTGGCCAAAACTTAAAAACATGATAACTTGCTCATGCGGTGTCAGATTGAGGTGATTCAAGCGTCACTGGAATCAAAACAAAAGGCTCTGCCATTTGGCGCTGGTTTCAGGAGAGTTTGAGCATTCTGGTTTTTGATCATTTTCAAGATCCCTTGGATCAACAAAACTAAAAAAGAGCTGGCATAAATAGAATCTAAATATGATCACTTTTCTCATACTTTCTCCTCACCCTTCTGGGTAGAAATAACCCAGAAAATGACCTCTCTAGCAGCTAGGAAATATCATATCCTAAAGATGGAGGAAGAGGAATGGAGACTAAAAGCAGGGCAACATGGATAAAAAATGGAGATGTCAATACTAAATTTTTCCATATCTATGAAAGCCATAGAAGAAACATAAAACCTATATGGGAGCTAGAGGAAGAAGATGGAAAAATTTTGTCTTCAAATAAAGAATTAAAAATTGCAACCTCCTCCTATTTCTCCTCTCTCTTCAAAGATTTTGGGTCCTCAAACATCAGCTCATAGTTGCGACTAATCCAAAATTTTATGTTCTTCTTCACACAAGAGGGATCAAATTTGATCGGTAGCCCTGTCACTCTAGAGGAAATTGAAGGAGTTATAAAAATGTTTTCTAAAGAAAAAAGTCCAGGACTAGATGGTTGAACAATGTTACTCATCTCCTTTTTTGATATTATTGCATCAGATCTTTGCATGATGGTAGAGGAATCTAGAAGATCAGGGAAAGTGTCAGGAGACATCAATGCTACATATATAACCTTGATTCGAAAATGCTCAAATCCTAAGGCCTTTTTGGACTTTAGCCCCATTTCCCTACGCAACCTGGTATATAAAATTATCTCCAAGGTAATTTTAAACTAGATTAAGAGGATGCTAGCAGAAAAACTGTCTCCAAACCTGTTTGGCATCCTAGCTAATAGGTAGATTCATGATGCCACAAGCATTGCTCAAGAAGCCATCCATTCTATTAAGACCAAAAAACATAAATATCTTGTTTTTGAAATGGACCTTAATAAAGCTTTTGATAAATTTAATTGGACTTTCCTTAGACTTGTTCTCCTTCAAATTGGTTTGAGTCTACAAGTTACAAATTGGATCATGATTTGTGTTGCCTTAGCCACCTTCGCCGTCCTTATTAATGACTCTCCTTCCATCAAATTCACCAGCTCCTAGGGACTCAGGTAAGGATGCCTTTTGTCTGCGTTGCTGTTTTTTATTGTGATGGAAGGTCTATGCAACCTTCTATTAAAATAAAAACATGATGGAAATATAAAGGGCATAAAAGTCTCCAAAAATAAATTCATTACCCATCTGCTCTTTGTGGATGATGTACACCTTTTGGGTTTGGGCATTGTTGCTGAATGGAGGGAAATCCATAGAATCATAAACCTCTTTTGCAGTGCCACTGGAATGGAGATCAACCTTAATAAATCCTCCTTTCATCAATCTGCAGTCAGTGTAGATACTCTCATGGAGATTCAATCCTTCTTACCATTGTAGACTATCCCACTAGAAAATGGTATCAAGGATCTTAGCTTCTTTCTTAAACCAAACAAGTACCATAAATATGACTGGAAGTGGATGACAAGAAGAGTGGAGTAGTAAATTAATTTGTGGTTCAACAACTTGTTGTCTCTTGGCAGAAGTTTGATCCTGGCTAAATCTGTATTGGAAAGCGTTCCAGTATATTGATTGTCTTTAGCTAAAATCCCCTCTAGTGTCCTCAAAACCATCAGAAAATTGATCTTCAACTTCTTATGGATTGGAAAATCCAATAAATATGGTATACATTTAGAAAACTGGTACTCTCTATCTTTTCCAAAAATTTTGGGACGTTGAGGTATTAAAACTTTGACATGGTTTGCCAAAGCTCTTGCCTTAAAACACCTATGGAGAAGTCTATTTGGAGAGGGACTTTGGAGTCAGATCATCAAAGAAAAATATTTAAGAAGTTTTTCAGTGGTGGACTGGATTAGTGGTTAGGCTTTTGAACCTACCAAAATGGGCCCCATAGTCTGGAAAGGCTCATGGTCGTTGTTCCCACACTCTACAAATGGTTGGTATGGAAAGTGGGAGATGGAAAGCAATTCATCTTTAGCAAGGATCCATTTATAGGTGGTGGATGAATCTACAAGTTGTCCATTGAACTAACACAATATTTATATTCCAAAGGACTATGCTACCTATACACCATTAGGAAAGCAACATCATCCCAGCCCTCCAACAACTATTGGTTATCCTCAGTTGAACTTAGGTTGTCTAGCGCACTTGTACAAAGTTCCAATCCGAACTCCCCGCATCAATACCGGTACTCCCTGAACCATATTACAAGTATCCTTCTCGAACATTGTTTTTACACCTGCATCATCCAGCTTGCTTACAGAAATCAGATTTCCAGGCAATGCAAGAATATGCAAAACACTCAGAAGTGTTCTAACCCTTCCACTTTGTAACTTCAACTTTACTTTTATGTGACCAATGACTCTAGCCTTCCTATTATCCCCTAATAAGAAATCACCACCATCGTATTTCTCGTACTCGCGGAACCACTCTCTATGGGGAGTGAAGTGAAGGAATGCACCTGAGTCAATCAACCATGCTTCATGATCTACATGTGTACTTGAAGAAGGCAAGTACACATCCCCACCTTCATCTGAGGTGTTTTTCACCTCTGCAGAAGGAGAATCATCAGATCCCTTTCCTTTGTCAAGATATTTAGATTTACAATCCCTTTTGTAGTGCACTTTCTTTCTGCGTTTCTAGCACACTTTTACAGGTTTTCCTGGAGATTTAGATCTCCCTCTAGATTTAGATCTCCCACTCAATGACTTATTTTTGTTTCTGTTCTGGGACCTTCCTTGTACAGACAAGGCATCACCATTCTGGCTCTCCATATTTTTCTGTCTCATCTCCTCCGTTAGTAAGGATGAGACTATTTCATCAAATTTTAAGGCAATTGCATTGCTACCTATTGCAATAACTAGACTATCCCACAAATCTGGTAGAGAACACAAAAAATTGATGCACTTATCTTCATCTAAAATTTTAATATCAACAAATAATAAGTGACTTACCAGAATATTAAATGCGTTCAGATGCTCTGTCACCAAGTCTCCATCTTTCATCCTCAGGTTATACAGCTTTTTCCGTAGGAACAATTTATTCACTAGAGACTTAGATTGGTACAAAGTCCCTAATTTTCTCACAAAGCCTTCACTGTTGCTTCCCCTGATACATTTAGTAATACCGAATCTGAGACACATAATCGTATTGTGCTCTGTGCCTTCCAATCCAACTTCTTCCATTCTTCATCGGGTACTCCTGTTGGTTTAGTACCTTGATCTACTGTGATCCACTACTCTTTATCCACAAACAGATCCTCCATCTTGAGTTTCCACAACTTAAAACTCTGACCATTAAATTTCTCGATCTCTATCTTTCCACTGCTCACCATCTTCTTTCACCACCAGAATCGATCCCATAGATATCCCACTGAACAGGGTCTACCATAGGCCTAAGCGAAACCCCTTAGCAGCAAAGGCATCCCTTTGAAGCCAAAATAGCTCTGATACCAAATGTAGGTTTCAACCCTGTACAGAAATTACCTAGGCCCCTCTCCGCACCCCCTCTAACCCCCCGGGTAACTAGGGCAACTAGTCATGGAAAGAATATAACACAACCCAACAGCCCACCGGTGCTGAGCGAAACCATCCTCTGGATCCGTCCTGCTTAGGCCTTAGCAATCCTCCTCCATAAGTATACACAGGGATGTCATGAAGGGATGATGAACATCTCAAGAAGGAAATAGGGGTTTCCTATGACTTGGGAGTACAAAAGGCATCGGGATATCTTCAGACTTGATCAGGGATGTAATCAACTATAATATCAATATCTAATATTTTCTCCTCCCTTAGGCCTTCCCATGGAGGTTTATTTATACGTCTCCAAATTAGGTTTTTTAGTTGGGAAACAGTTGGGCCATGCGCTATAGTAGGTGGGTATCAGGTAAAACCCGTAAACCCTACCTGAGTTAAGGGAGATTATATATATTTTTAATGTTTTAACACATATACGCGAGTTGGGTATAAACTAACTCGCGTGTACATGAGATTTTGACAGGGCATAATCATGTATGGGATTTAAAAAATTATTTTTTATAAAATGGACCAAGTCAGGTAGGGAAGGATTTCCCTAGGACATATCATAGAGAATCAAATCTACCAAGGGTGGTAAATGGTGTTATAACAAAAGCAAAGTTCCATGTTAATCTCCTAATGCTACAAATTTACTTTTGACCCGTGTGTATGTGAAACACGTTAAGTCTGCGACTGTTAATGTGGCTCTCTGTTGAGCCTTTGTGCATTATAACACCCTTTGTATAACCTACAAGGTGCATTATAGCACTAACCATGAGAAAACATAAATTTCTCTCCTCTCACATGATTACTGCTGATCTGTTCTCCCTGGATATTTGTAACCTCGCTCTGATACCAATTTGTAGGAAAGGCAGAGGAGACAAAACACAAATTCACACATAAAACACACAAGTTGTGACTCTTCTATTAATCACACAAAAACTTTATTATTACAATGAACCCGGTGAAGGGTATTTAATCTTTTCCAATTGGCAACTTGCCTAAAATATCTTGACATGCACACACACTTAACTCAGTTAACTCACACTATAAATATGGACTACACTTAACTCTTCATCTATCACTCAACTTGACTCAACGCTTAACACTCAATTAACTGCTTCTCTAATTTTAGCCAACTCCTCATGTGGGATTAATTACAATTTCTAACATTTTTGAAGAGGGGATTCTTCTCATTTTAATGGGGAGGGTCGTTACTACAAATTACATTTAAGATCATGTGGGTGGTTTTAGTTCGCTCTGGCCCAGGTAGGTGGGATCATGGATCTTGGTGGATTCATTGCCTATTGTGGAGGTGGGTTATTCTTTTTTCCACTTCCATACATATGAAACTTCATTTTCCATGCCTATATTTTCTATTTTGGAAGTGGTGAAGTACATCTCCAGGGAGCATACTCGAGCGGTTTCCATTTATTATTTTTCTGAGGCTTGCATATCATTGTGGGTGGTTGGATTGATCTAGCCCAAGTGGGTGGGATAGAGGATTTTTTTGGATCCATAAACTAGTGTGGTGGTGGAATTTTAAATACTCACCACAATTATATTGTTTGACATTCTTTTTGATGGCTTGCATACATATCCCGTGTATTCTCAAGTGTTGTATTTTTCCATTTTCGAGTAGAATAAAGTGGCCACATTCCTGTTGCTTACTCTGGGCTACTTGATCAGACATTTAACTTTCCTCCCTCCATGAGGTGTTGATTTGGATGCCACATGTCCTTGTCGCAAGGTATAGGACCACATGGATCTCCATATTGATGAGTTGAATGTTGTTGTATGGTTGCATGAGTAATTCATACAATCCACGCTGGAGGCCGAACTAGCCTACACTAAAAACGAGATGGGACTGGGTGTGCCTGGTACTTTTGATCAGTGTCATTTCCCATCAACCTTCAATATGCCTCCTCATGTTCAGTCTTTGGAGGATCAGCACACGTTTCAACAACATCAGTTCACGGGGCATCGGGAAAGACAAAAGGATTTGGGAAAGGTTATCATCTCGTCTACAAAAACAAAACTCTTGATTTTTGGTTATGATGTACTTTGGGACTGTGTAACCAGTCTACAAAAAAGGGCACTATTCAGTCGATGGGCCTTCGCGGAGTTTCTAGAACAAAATATGTAGGATTGGGTTAAACACCAGTGGGCTCCTATATTAGGTTATTTTCTGAAGGTAATCAAGTTGATGAACTCATGGTTCGATTTTGATTTTTTATACCAGGATGATTTGGAGTGCATACTTAGATCTTGATGGGTGCAAGGACGTAAATTTCTCCAACTTAAAAAGTGGTATGTTGGTTTTAGCCCTCTTCGGGACACTCCAAATAAAAATATGATTTGGGTTAAACTCTTGAGCCTGCCACTGGAATTTTGGACTCATCAAGCTTTGATGGAGATTGGGGACTCGATTGGTCATTTCAAATACATTTATCATGGTTTCTTGGGTGCGAAGGACAAGAGGGTAGCGTGGATCTTGGTGGAATTGGTTTCTCAGATGGTCTCCGCAGACACATCGATTTGTCTTGGGGACCAATTTGACTAACATAGTGACTGGACTACTGAGGCATTTCTTTTAGGTTCCTCCTCTTCCATCATATGCATCACCTCATGGATCAGTGCCCTCAGAGACATAGACATTATGGTGGAGAGGGTAGACGTCGGGGAGGATATGGACACTTTGATCACCAATTTCTAGAAAAATTGTGGCACATGTTGGTACAAGGTACTGATTTCATTTATGAAGAATCCCCATTTCAATATGTTTTTTCGACTTCTCTTTATCCCTTTCTCCTCACACCTCTCTTGTACTCGCATATCTTAACTGGGATGGGATGGGTAATGTTTTTGACCTTTTGGGGGAGACCAATATTACTCGGGAAAATAACCCTCCTCTTTTGATTTCTTTGCCTCCTTCTTCGGTGTCTCCTTGGACCTTGATTCCCTTAAATAACCCTGAAGCCCACTCCCATCCTATTAACCTTTATGTGGCACCATTGAGTTATGACCCCCCTTCGGGCAGGTCCTATCTCTCGCTAATGCACATTTCTTCCCCTCCATCTCTTATTGTCCTTCCCTGAGACTCTTCACCGCACAATTCAATCGAAAGTGACCTGGACTTTCTGATGGTTAATCTTGTAATGGACCTGGCTACTCTCACTATCCACATGGCTAAGGGACATACCTACCCGCTAGTCATTATCCCCAATTCTTCCCTCAATATTATTGTTAAATGGAGAGGCTGAAAGGGTAGCAAACACTTTGGAGGTAGATTGTCAGCTAAGACTCTTAGTTTTTAGGACTCATGAGAGCTGAGATATGTTCTCATCATTTCTTTTTTTGATCCCTAGGCCCTTAGAGAAGATGCACTCGTATCTTGGGATACAAGATGAATTGCATATCTATGAATTTGTGTGTTCTAGGGGATTCCACTAAACTACTATCCCTCAAACATCTTTTCCTGTCAATCCAACCTTTTATTATTTTGTTGCAAGAAACAATGTTGGTTTCTAATAAAGTTATATAATATTTTCAGACTCTTTTTTCGGATTGGTATATGGTGGTTGTGGACTCATGTGGGCTTTCGTAGGGTATTGTTGCACTTTGGGACCCCAGGTGGGCTTCGCTGACAGAATATAAATTCTTTACAAACATCTTGTTGTCAGGACATTTATGAGGGGTTCTTGATAGAATTCATTGCCTTAACCTCTATGCAAGCTTATAAGGAAAGGATTGTGTATTGGGACCATCTTGAGGCTTGTGATATAATGAAGATATGATCCCTCATTATTGTTTGAGACTTCAATTCCACTTTATCCATGAGGGAATGTTGGGGGGATAGATGCAGGAGGGATCCCTTGGCTAATAAACTATGTTATCACTCCTCCGGATCTCCAAGGCTGAGGAAGAGTCCAGCTAAGGTAACCACAAACCAACCTTTTGACTTGGTAGCTAGCCCTACCAAGATTGAGAGGGATCTCTCCAAAGAATCATAGCCAAGCGGGTTGGATGGATTAGGGTTTTAGGCTAGGTATAAAGTGCAAAGGTTGTTTTGATTTGATTTGATGGGGTTATTCTTGGATGAGGATGTTAGGTCAAAGAGGCTAGGTCAGGGAAAATAATATTAGGGTTACAATCCATTCAATGGGGAAAGGTATTTAGGTAGGCTAGCACATTATGGTTTCTTGGGATGACATGATTCAAACAGGTGAGGATCTAGGAAGAGCATGAAAGATGTATTCTTCCTAAACTGAAGAAAGATGAACAAACTATGAAAACTTCCCCAAAACAGAGCATGTGAGAGATTTTTGTTTATCAACTTGAAAGAGATCATACAATAGACATGAAATGGAATATGGAGCAACAATACATTCATAAAAATGAAACTGAAGAAAAAACAATGCTAGATAACCATACCACAGGTATCCCAAGGAAATAGTTGCAACTCGTCTATTAAAATTGGCCAAATTCTGATAGAATAGTGTCTTTGATCAATCTTACAACATCCAACTAAGTCCAACCTCTTCCAAGAGTGAAGAAGGGAATGATATAGAAATAAAAACAACCTTATCTCATCCTTAGGAGTCGAATCCCTAATTTGAGGAAGAGATCCACAAAAATATGAACTGATACCTAGAGTTTAGGGAGCTCTAAGTGACTCGTCCCTAATTACATTGAAACTGATTCATTTGACTTGATCATAACTTTTACTTGATGAATCTACAGCTAGGTAACTTATCCGCATCATTATTACATTTACCATCCTCAATTACATAGGTTAAAACATCATTTTCTGAGATGAAAACCAAAATTATAGTGAAAATTCAAAAATATCAACAAATGGTCAAGTGCGCCATTTTTCTGCCAAGTGCGCCCTCCCTGTTGCAGGCTGATTTTGACTGAGTTTTAGGTGTCCAAATTAGGATCAAGATGGCTTGTTAGAAATCCCTTCAAGTCTACTTTCGGAATATGCTCCATTTTGCAAAATGAAGTTGATTTGACGCCTCAAAACTTCATTCTCCCAAGACTGCTCAATGCATAGTGCCTAGGCCAAAACTGAGGCAAAAACATGATTTTTTGTTTCTTTTTTTCCCTTTTTACCTGCTAGTTTTGAAAACTAAGGCTGGAAAAGTGGTTTTATTAGATGTATTGGTCATTTGGCATCCACTGGTGGTCTTCATTTTCGGAAAAGGTGGCTCAAAAAATTGCGCAGTGCCAAGGGCGTTGCGCGTTTGACCATTTTGCTACCAAGTGTGCCCTCATAGTGTCAAGTGCGCCAGCCATCTTGCAGCCTAATTTTGTGTGCCTTCCTAGTGTCCAAATTGGACCCAGGATATCTCATTGGAAATCTTATTCTGTATAGTTTCCATATCTACCTTTATTTTCCAAAATGGACTTGATTTGACCCTCAAAATGTTGATTCTCCCAACACTTATCAAAACGTGCAGAATGAGGGTGAAAAAATGAAGTGTGCGCTTGCAGGAAACTTTTGGAGGTCTTATTCAACTCCAAATTGATCTCACGATAGCTCATTGGAAATATATCTCTGTCTAGTTATCATTTGACTTATCAAGAAAGTCATGTGAACAAACCAACTAGGAAAAAAAATGATTTTTCCAAGGTCACTCCAGAAGTGCAGAAAACCTCTTGTAGCACTTGTATGTTTTACATTTCTCAAAAGCCATAACACGTGTATAAAAATGGAAAGAGGTTTTGCATCCTTGGCCTATGATGGAAAAACAATCTCCCACTTTTGTCAAATTCATTTCTGTTTGTTCATAAACATAGTTTGAATAAAAACTGGCCCTATGTGTGGCAAATGATTTGTCCCTTGGAATGACTATTTTGAAAAATGATGAAGACATGATGTTTATGAGTTGGAGTGGCTTCATAATTGTTGATATGACCTCCCTTATGCCTCCTCTTCTCAGATGTCTCTGATTCCATAACAAACCCTAGCTCAATGGGAGAGTAAATTAGGGTTTAGGGACTAGGAAATGATAGTGCAAGGGTAGGGATGTGTTTAATAGTGATGTAGGAAGGTGTTGTAGGGTCTATGAGACTTGCTGACATTATGCAATGGAAATAGTGTTTTATTGGAACTTGAAAACCCTAGGACCTAATGGTAACCTTGACTGACCAGAATTGATAGTGTCATGACTGATATGATGACATGTTGACTTTGACCTCATGACTGATGTACATTCAGCAAGGTATGACAATGTGCTAGTAAGTAATGAAATTTAAGGGAGAGTGATATTTTTTTACTAGGGCTACAATCGGTGAGTAAATTTTTGAATGATGACCTAGTGGAATGACAAAAATTTCTGAGTGGGAACCTAATATGATATGAAAAGATGAATTTTATCACTGATAGCAAGATGCAAATACTGACACTAATAGACTACATGCCCTATTTGACGATAACCATATGATGGACGTATAACCTATCCCACTTTCTCCCACTTGGCATATTGGTAGGACGAGGAAGGACCATATCGGGAAGAGGCTAGACCGCTTCTTAGTACATGAAAACCTGGTTGAGTGTTTGGGCAATATGAGGTACTGGATTGCTAGAACCTTCATCTTGGATCACCTTCCCACAGTGTTACAATGGCGGACAGAGCATGTTCATCTGGGTATTCCTTTCAAATTCAACAGAATATGGTTGGAGGACAAGGATTTTAAAAATATGGTCAAATCTTCTTGGAATATGGCGGTGTCAGCTCCTGGGATATCTCCAATGGATAATATCACACAGAAACTTCATAATATCAAAAGTTGGGTTTAGATATGGGAAATAAATAAGAAAAATACACTTTTATTGGAACTAAGGGAAATTGTTGAGGAGATTGATTGTCTTAGCAAGAACATGGAATAGGGGGGGGGGCTTCCTTGCACTCTTTTGGAGTAGCTAAAGGATCTATAGGGAAAGAAGAGACACATTTTATAGATCCAAGAAACTACTTGGCACCTAAAAAGTCAATCTTTATGGCTTCCTGAAGGGGAAAAAACTCGTTTCTTTCACAATTATGCAAATCATACGAAAAACATCAATACTATTTGGCACATAAAGGAGGAAAACGGGGAGAATGTATACACTATAACTAAGATACAAAAATAGGTGGTGTATTTCTTTGAGTATATTTACAAGGAATGTTCTGGTGTTAACATTGAGGACCAAATTTGGAGGTTGGAGGACTATCCGCACATGTTCAGTGAGGAACAAAATGAGGCACTTTACAACCTGATTTTGATTGAAGAAGTACATTTGATTTTGAAATATTTCACTAAGGACAAATTTCCAGACCCTGGTGGCTCGACAGTGGAAATTTGGCTTCATTTTTTTTATTTGATGGGGCAGGACCTCCTAGATATGGTTGAAGAATCCCTAACTTTTAGATATGTTTTTGGAGCTATAAACTCCACCTTCATTTCACTTATTTCGAAGAAATTTTCCACCTCGTCCTTCTTATATTGCAGGAAAATTTCATTGTTTAATATAACTTACAAACTAATCTCTAAGATTATTGCGGAATGCATGAAGAATCCCTCTCGGTCTACATCTCTCAGGAGCAATTGGGTTTCCTGCATAATCGTTTGACGCACGATGTTGTGGCCACAACACAGGAATGTATATACTCCATCCATTCGAGAAAAATGGAGGCTTTGTTTATGAAGATGGACTTACAAAAGGCATGTGACTGTGTAGACTGGTCGTTATTACACCTAATCCTGATGAAAATTGGTCTGACAGTGCACAATGTAGAATGGATTATGGCTTGTGTTTCATCGATGTATTTTGCAGTATTGACAAATGGATATCCATCTGGTTTTTTTAATGTGAGAAGGGGGTTGAGGCAATTTTTCTCTCTTTCACCCTTACTCTTCATACTAGTAATGGATGGGCTTAGTCTAAAAACTAAAGTGGCTCAGTCCTCGAGTATTTTTTGTGGTCTCAGATTGAGGCACGATGTAGATATCTCCTATAGTTTTTTCTGTTAGGATATTCCGACACGTAGGAATAGTTAATTATAACTTGGTCTAGTATAGAGTTAGGTAAAGTGTGTTTCTTTAACATGTACATTTGTAACTTACAATCTGACGGTCACGATATGTAGTGATCCGACGGTTCATTCTCTCCTCGGTATTATTGACACTTGATCCGTGGCTTGACACCCGATTGGTCCATGAATTCTATTTAAAGCACACAGAGGGTCATTTGTAGGTTAACCGTGCATGAGAGAAGCTTATGTAAATTTTCATTCTTTTATTAATAAATTGCCTGTAGTAGCCACGTTGGCACAGACCGTGGACTGTTTCCCTCTCTGAGGGTTTTAACCACATCAAAATACTGGTGTATTGATCCGTGATCTGTTTGTGAGCGGTGTCCTTTTGGTGTTCTGTCTGAGGAACTTACCCTGTATATTCCTACATCGTATCAGAGATATTTGAGGGCCGCGTCCGTTGTTGATCCAAATCTGAAGCCGGTAGAACTGCATGCGACTGCCATCTCCTACATCTATTGTTTATGACTGCTTTCAGGCCGAGAGGACTACTCTGTTGTGTTGGGAGCATCTGTTCCAGTGAGGAACCCCTTTCGTTTCACGCGAAAAGGTTTCCAGTAGCCCTAGCTGCGTCATTTTTTAGATCTGGAGGTATACAATGTTTATTTGCAGTTTACTGTTATTTTCTCTCTGTTTATTTCGGTTTCGGTTTATTTAGCTCTTTTTATCACCGGATCTATACCTTTCATTTCTGCGTATGCTCTTTGCCCTGCGACTCTGTGCGATCTGGGCAAATCAGAAACAGAAAGGAAGGATTTTTCTCATGCGTATGCTCTTTTCCCTGCACCTTAGTGTGATCTCGGAAAATCAGAAACATTGAGGAAAATATTTAGTTTTCAAGTAAAGCTAACTTTAAGTCGTAAGGCTTGTTTTTTTTGCATGTCCGTGTTGGGTTTTGTGTTTTTGTTTTGTAGGGAGAAAAAGAGCTTTCTTAAGCAAGCACGCAATCCAAAGCATCTGTGACTAAAAGAAAACAAAGCCCCCCCCCTCTCTCTCTATCTTTTTGTATAGCTCACTTGGTTCAAAGCTAATTTAAAAGAGTAAAGGTCTTGGGTTCAAATCTCCTTTTTGTTGAAAAATGAGCGTTTTTTCTCATTTCCGCACATTCCCGCACTTTGCCGGTGCCTTCATCACCATTTTTTAAAAAGGTTATAACTTCTTCATCCGGAAGCCGTTTTCAGAGCCATTTTTTTTGGACCAGCCTAATTTTTCGAGCTCTTTCTATTGGAACACTTAGATTCAGCATATATAGCTTCAGTTTATGTCAAAATGGAAAGTTCATGCCAAGTTATCATTGACAACACTAATTACTTCCAATGGTGGTCCTACATTGTGGATTTACTTAGAAGTAAAGGTCTTTACTGAATAGCCACATGCCAAGAAACCAAGCCGAAAGATGAAGAGAAAGCAACCAAATGGGAAAATAGGCAAGATCAAGCACGTGGGTTGATAGAGATGTCTATCTCTCCCGATCTTAGATTCCATATTCCTGAACTTGATACTCCTGATAAAGCAATGGAGCAACTTACTAAAGTTTTTGGAATAAAAAATGAACTTAGAGCCCATCAGCTTGAAAATGAGTTGCTTACATTGGATCCTAATAATTTTTCTTGCATTGAGGATTTCTTGTCCAAATTAAAGACCCTTAGGTATCTCTTGGAAGGTGTTAAGATTAAGAAAGAAGATAGTAACCTTATTTATTCCATCCTTACTAAGTGGGACCAGCCTACTCTGTATTTGTTTCCACCTTCCATTCTACAAGGGAAGCTTTCATTTGTCAAGGAAAAGACTACAAGGCCCCTTCCTTTGACTCTTTTGTGATTCTTTAATAAGAGAACAAGAAAAACTCTTACACTTTGGTCTTCCTAATCTTGGAAACTCTTCCAAGAAAGCGTTAGCCGCCCAGCAGCAACCAAATTTAAAGAATCCTAACAAGTCATATCCTAAAAAGAATGGTCCTAAACCAAACAAGGGTCCTAAGCAAACTCAGTCTCAAAATGAAAGATCATTTAAGCAAAATGATAAGACCAATAAAAACAAATGGAAGAAGACTGATAGACATTGTAACTTTTGTAATCGAGATGGCCACTTAGAATCTAAATGCTTTAAGAAGATGGAAACCTTGGAAGCCGCAATGAAGAAACATAACATCCATGTGGAGCATTCTTCTACTTCAACTTCAACTTCATCTTCAGGAATGGCACTTTCTGCATGTCGTTGTCAATCATCTCAGTCTGGGTATGCATTAAATGTATCTTCTTCTTCTCATTCTCATGAGTGGCTCATTGATTCTGGAGCCTCTTATCACATGGCCAAAAACAAAGCCATGTTTTCTTCTTTACATGATTGTAACACCAAAAAGATATATGTTGGTGATGATAGATCTCTTAATGTTTTAGGGACTGGAACTGTTCATCTAGACAATGGTCAGTTTAATGATGTATTATGTGTTCCAACCTTATCCAGCAACCTTCTATCTGTATATCAGATAACTCATTCAGGTGAAGGTAAAATTTTTGAATTTTCACCTCATGATGTTGTAATCAAGGATCTAAGAGATCCTAAACAGATTCTAGCTACTGGTATTGCTGATGATTCCACAAGGTTGTAAAAGTTTCACAACTTTGGGTCATCAAATCTTCCTTCAGTATTTGTTGCTCATAATGATGAAGTGAGCAAACTTTGGCATGAGCGATTTGGTCACTTAAACTATCGCTCCCTTCAGCATCTATGTAAAGAAAATATGGTGACAGGTCTTCCTATGGTATCTTGCAGAGATGGTGTTTGTTCCAGATGTGTACTCGGAAAACATCATCGGAACAGTTTTGAAAAACGTGCCTCTTGGCACGCCTCAGCCCCTTTACAGCTTGTTCACAATGATTTGTGTGGTCCACTTCCTGTTGCTTCATTCTCTGGCTGCAAGTATTTCTTAACTTTCATTGATGATTTCTCCAGACGCACTTGGGTATACTTCTTAAAACTCAAGAGAGAAGTATTTAACACATTTTTGGCCTTCAAAGCCTTTGTTGAAAAACAATCTGGACATCAGATTCTTAAGCTAAGAACTGATAATGGTGGAGAATATGTTAAAATCACATTCATCAACTTTTGCACCGAAAATGGAATTCAAATGCAACATACTGTTCCATACACTCCACAACAAAATGGTGTAGCTGAAAGGAAAAATCGCACCTTAAAGGAAATGGCTAATTGTATGCTGCAATCTAAAGGTCTCAGTCTTAGTTTTGGGCTGAAGCAATAAATTGTGCAAATTATATAATAAATCGCACTCCTCCAGAAGAAGCTTGGAGTTCCATTAAACCAGATGTAAGTCACTTTCCTGTTTTTGGAAGTGAAGCATGGGCCCATATTCCAGATGAAAAGCATAAAGCTTTAGAACCTAAGAGTGAGAAATGTACTTTTGTTGGATATTCTGAAGATGTAAAAGGTTATAGACTTATTCCATTTAAGTCCAAAAATGTTATCATTAGAAGAGATGTAAAATTTGATGAAAATAAATCGGCCTGCGAGCCTAGTCCGACGGATGTGCCACCTCTTCCTATCTCTTCTACTTTTGAAAACATTTCTTCCTCAGATGATGAAAGTGAGGATGATAATCCTCCACCACCTTCTCAGGATCATCCTTTAGCTCCTTCAGCTCCTTCAGCTCCCTCACTTCCAAGATGGGTCCGTGCTACTCAGGATGCAGCAGGTGATTTTGCCGGTGATCCTACAGATCAGCGACGTACACGTTCTCAGTTTGAAAGAGCCTCTTCTTTACTGGCTCAAGCTCCAGTAAATCATGATCCTGACACTTTTGCAGAAGCTTTAGGCCATCCACATTGGGAAGCAGCTATGAATGAAGAATATCATTCATTGTTGGCAAATGATACATGGGATCTTGTTCCTCTACCAAAGGGACGCAAACTTGTTAGATGTAAATGGGTTTACAGAACCAAGTATGGACCAGATGGGAAAGTTGATAAACATAAAGCTCGTCTTGTTGCTAAGGGCATTTCACAGGTTGAAGGCATTGACTACACTGAAACCTTCTCCCCTGTTGCCAAAATGAACTCTATCCGCCTTGTTCTTTCCCTTGCTGCCTCTTTAAAATGGAAGTCCATCAGATGGATGTTAAATCTGCCTTCTTGCATGGGGACTTGCATGAACAAATCTATATGGAACAACCCATTGGCTGCATCCAAACAGACTCCAGCCTTGTATGTCGACTTAAGAAATCTCTTTATGGTCTCAAGCAAACTCCTCGGGCTTGGTATGCCAAAATGGATAGCTTTCTTTTAGAATCTGGCTTTTCTAGGTGTTATTCTGACAATACTGTCTACACCAAGAAAGTGGGCAACTCTCTTATCATCCTTGTTCTTTATGTTGATGATCTTATTCTTACTGGTAGTGATCCCAACCTTATAAACCATGTGAAGTCCAGCCTTAAAAAGAAATTTGAAATGACAGACTTAGGACACTTACACTATTTTCTCGGTCTTCAAGTCTTGCAATCCAAGGAGGGTATTCCCTTTCCCAGTCCAAGTATGCTTGTGATATTCTTCGTCATTTTCACATGGAAGAATGTAAGCCAGCCCCTTCTCCCTTTCATTCTGGAGTCAAACTTTCAGTCTCTTGTACT
>APFE031143683.1:3135-109461 GCA_000404065.3 Pinus taeda | reverse complement strand
ATGGTACCTGATGTTGATGTGCTTGGATCTATCATGAAATACTGGATTAGCCGAGAGTTTAATGCAACTCTGGTTATCACAATAAATCACAGTAGGCTCCAAGTGTGACCTGAACAACCCGACTAGGATCTTCCTCATCCATATAGCCTCGCATGCAGCCAAACTTGCTGCCATATACTTGGCCTCTGCTGAACTGAGTGCCATGGATCTCTGCTTCCTGCTGTACCAAGAAACTGCTGTCGACTCGATACTGAAGATCCCTCCAGATGTGCTCTTTTCTATCTGTTGGGCTCCCTGCCCAATCTGCATCTGTGAAGCCACATAGCTTCATCTCATCCTCCTGTTTGTACCACAATCCATATCTCGATGTGCCTATGAGATAACGCAATACATGCTTGCTTGCCTTCTAGAAGAGCTTGGTTGGCTTAACCATAGCTTGTGAAAGCTGGTTAACAGCATAGCATATATCAGGTCGTGTATTGACCAGATACAGAAGAGACCCCACCAACTGTCGATAAATAGTGGCATCCACTACCTCTGCTGAAGTAGCATCCTCCTTCCTCCAACCTCTGGGAAGAGGAGTATCAACAGGCTTGCATCCATGCATGTTGAACTTCTCCAGTATCTCCTGAGCATACTTACCCTGAGAAACAAATAGTCCATCACTACGCTGCCAAATTTTGTAGATCCATCTCGAACCCACCACTAATTTCCCCTCTGGTCTTGGGACAATCTCCCATGCACTGTTTCTGACAATCGAATCATACTCTTCCACCATGGATCTACCCATGCAGGATCCTCCACAGCTTCCTTGAAAGAGGATGGCTCAGTCATGACACATTTTCTCACAAGAGCCATGTATCCAGTGTACCGATCAGGTGAGTGTCTCTGTCTGCGCTGTGCTGTAGGTGGTCCTACAACCTTCTCTGCATCTTGAGCCAGTCACTCAGCTTCTGTAGTGCGCTTTCGCCCTCTGATGGTTGGCGCTGCATGAGTGGTCTCTTCCACTCCATGAACTTCATCTTGTGGCTGATCCACATCCTGAAGCTCATCCTTAGGAACTAATAGCTCCTCATCTGCATGCAAGTGTGGCTGCCTCTCAAGTGGACGCTTCATGGCTTTCTCCTCCTGAAATTTGATATCCCATCGTACAACAGTCTTGCGACTATCTGGCAAATACACATGATAGTTGTGGGGCGTATCAGTGTACCCCACAAATATCCCAACCTCTGCGGTCGGCTCCAGTTTCTTCCTGGCATCCTTCGTCACATGCATGTAAACAGGAGAACCAAAAATCCTCAAATGGGAAATATCAAGCCTCTTACCAGAATAAGCCTCCTCCGGTGTACTCATGCTAAGTATCTTGTGAGGACAACGGTTCTGCACATATACTGTAGTATTGCATGCCTCCGCCCACAAGTGAAGAGGTAGGCCCTGATCATGCAACATCGCCCGTGCAGCACCCACGATCGTTTTGTTCTTCTGCTCAGCAACCCCGTTCTGCTATGGGTTATGGGGAGCTATGAGCTCTCTTCGAATCCTTTCTACGCTGTAGAAGTCCTTGAACTCGCCAAAGATTAATTCACCACCATTGTCGCTCCTAAGAGCCTTCATCTTCTTCCCCGATTCCTTCTCAACCAGTGCTTTGAACTCACAGAACTTTGAGTATGTCTCGCTCTTCTTCTGCATGAAGAAGATCCAGCACTTTCGAGAGAAATCATCAACAAAGATCACATAGTACTTTTGCTTTGCTGTCGAAGCTACTGAGAAAGGTCCACATACGTCTCTGTGAATTCTCTCAAGGATCTTCGTGGCGCGACTGTCCTTCTCGTGAAAGGTGGCTTTCACAAATTTTCCCAAAGTACACCCCTTGCACTGATATGACTGCGCAAGAGTGCCTTTAGGAAGCCCAGTAGAAATCTGTGACAGTATCTTCAAGGCTCCATGGTGAAGGTGGCCCAATCTCTGGTGCCACAGCTCGCCATCATCCCGGCTCACCACTCCTTCTGCCTTGCATGCCATTGTTGTGCAGCCATATACATGCAATTGATAAAGGTTCTTGACTCGAACTCCTATCTTCTGGGTTTCTCCAGTTGTCTTACTACGCAGGAAAGCCTTTCCCTCGCTGAAGACAACATCATATCCCTTATCTTCTAACATCGCCACAGAGATAAGATTCTTCTTCAATCCTGGAATATGCATCACTTCCTTCAATATGAAGGGTTTACCAGACTCCCTCTCAAAGGAAATGGTATCGATACCGGTCGCACTGTATCTACCATCATCGCCCATCTCGATGTGCACTCCAAGATCTTTCTCATCCAGACCAGAAAACAAATCTCGATCTCCTGTCATGTGAAAAGTCGCACCACTGTCCAAGAACCATACCGATCCCATCAAAATTGATACCAAGCATGCGATCAACGAAAAATCCAGCTCAAACTGCGAGGCTAAGGCCTCTCCCGCTACAGATCCAGTAGCTTGCTTATTTTTCTTCTTCTACGGACAATTTGTGGCATAATGTCTGTGCTGGTGACAGTGAAAGCACTTCACCTTGGACATGTCTTGCTTCTTACCTTTCGCACTGGAATGAGAAGCTTTCTTGTTCTTCCCCTTCTTTGCTTTGGCAGCCAAAGCGCAATTTTCTTCATCAGATGCCTTTGATGAAGATCCTTCCCTGGTATTCCACCTGATCTCCTCTTGCACAAGATCCGACCAAAGTCTCTCCCATCCTGGAAATTTCTCCCGACCATTGACAGAGTCCTGATAGGAATGCCAACTCTTCGGAAGACCAAGGAGAGCCAAGCTCACCAAGTCCTCATCATCGACAATCAATCCCACACTTCCCAGCTCATCTCGGCATTGGGTGAACTTCGTGAGATACTTGGGCATACTGTCTCCTTTCTCACACTTAATGTTTCTGAGTTTATCCTTGAGCGCCAACTTCCTCTGGTCACTCTTTCTTTGGAATAAATATGTCAATTCTTTCCACATCAAGTATGGAGAAGCCTTTCCATGCAGGCTGGATACAATGTGATCCTTCACGCCCTCCAACAGAATCCTTCGACACTTTGTTGTCTTCTTTTGCCAAGCCTCAACTTGAGCAGCATCAGTAGGCTTTGGGACTTCAGCATCTATGAACTCCTTCAACCCATTGTCATCTAACACCGCCCCCATCCTGTCTTTCCATGCAATATAATTCGAGCTGCCTTCAAGGGCATACTCCAATCGCAATCCATTGAAAGACATTTCAACTTCGACACCAAGAAAACACTGTTGCAAATTCAAATTCCACCAGCTCAAAACTCAACCGCTTCTGATCTAAAATTCGTGAGAACAAAGTATTTCTCATATAGAGATTGACTGTATGGGCATTTATCGGATATCTCACCTTCCAAAAGAAGGATGAATCCAGTGGCTACCTGGCCCGATTACAGACTCTTCCTGAAGAAATAAAATGTAATCACTTTCTGAATAATAGATCTGATGATCAACTTCGCTCTGATACCATGTAGAAATTTTGAATAATATGACACTTATTCATAGAGATTATCCTGATTATACACTATTTACGGAATGCATGCATAATACATAACCTCCTCTACCATTGATCGTCAATTTGCAGAATTAAGAAACAATCGCATGCGCACATTGAAACATCAACCACACATATCAACATAGTATGTAATGGGGAAAGCATACAGCTGAAAACCCCCGACTATCTGTATATTATGATGATAAAGAACATGTAACAATACATAGTACAATACTCCTCACAAGTACTCAGTACTATCTCCACCTGTTACACACAAACCAGCTCAGATCTGAATCAAGTCACAGGTTCAAATCTCCTTCGTTGTTTGCCTGCCTCCACTGCGCAATACCTGTTGAGAATAGATTTGATCCAAGCTCGAATTCCCTTGGCTTGTATTGCGCAATCCTCATTGGCAATCTCAATCAATGATTGTGCAAATCTCATGCACAACTATAGTCACAACTGATAGTAGTCTCACCCTTTCACTCACCTCTAACACTTGTCTCCACTGAACTGTCCATTCACTGAGTTAACTGATGTATTCTTTGGTTGATTTATGAGTTAATAATTAGTGAATTAATTAATAATTAATTCACACCACTCATCACTAGTGTATTTTTCAGTTAGAATAAATACAACTAGTTCAACTAAGTCAAACTGAACACAACTCCATCAACTCCTCAATCAACTCCACCAAACTCATCACTTGAGTTTCTAACTGAAGTCCATCATGCAATAGCTCAACTAACCCATAGGAAAAGCGTATTTCCTTCTGGCAGTTGCATGTGCCACATCCGTAGCTCGAACTGAAGTGCTGCAAGAGGATAAGATAATGCTTATAGTCCAAATATTATTAAGAGCTAATAATATTCAACTGTTCTATTTTTAGACTGGCAGTCTAAAAATAGACTACGCCCATATGTCTAAAAATATAGGTCCATCTATTTTTACCAACATGACCAATCATCCATAAATAACATCTTGCAACTCATAGACCATGATCCATATGTCTAAAAATAGACTTTGCGCCAAAAATAGCCTGCGGGCCCACTTAGTGAAGGCGACTTCTTTTCACTAAGCTCCATCATCTTGTTGCATTTTCAACATCTTATGCTAAGTATCAACCATAGACAATTAAATAAATTAATAATGAACAACCAATATTCTTTGACTTAAACTAGTGTTTTATTTGACCAAAGGAATTTTTAAAAAATTATCTAAATTTAGGATATCATCAAGTCAAAAGGAACCAAACATACTCATGACAACATTCAAACAAGGTATGGTCATTTTGAATTTTAACGATGCCTTTCAATCTCATAACTAGCTACATTCATGTGCCTCATGAATAATATTCTCAATAAATACTTGGACAAGTTATGCTCATTTTCATTTAATTTTAACTTGATAAGTATCCATAACCTCAGGTGATGATTTATTTGACCAAAGGCATTCTAAAAAAAATTATAAGGTTAGGATAACATCAAGTTAGAATTAAGGAATAAAACATCATCAAGACGACCTTCAAAACAAGGTATGGTCATTATGAATTTTATTGGTGCCTTTCAATCTCATAAATGCACTAGCTACAATCATGTGGCTCATGAATAATATTTTCATTAAATGCTTTAACAAGTTTTACTTATTTTCCTTAATAATATACAAAGTTATTCAAAATTTGAAGAAGAGCATGAGAGTCCTTTGAGAATGGTTTTACAAGTGTTGAGGGATCACAATTTGTTTACCAAAATCAATAAAATTGGCTTCTATAATAAAGAAAAAATTTAGTATATGGGTCGTGTTATCTTGGAAGAGGGAATATAATTAGATTTGGGAAAGATTGAGGCCATAATTAATTAGCCCATCCCATGAAATGTGATATATGTAGATCATCTATGGGTCTTGTTGGTTATCACTAAAGGTTTATTGAGGGATTTTCTAGAATTGCATATCCCATCACTTATAGAAGAAAGGGAAGAAATTTGAATTGTATTAAGAATGTAAGTAAAGCTTTCAACAGTTGAATAATCTCCTTATTAATGCAACATTTCTAAAACTTGTATACAAAAATAAAGATTTTATTGTGTGCATTGACACTTGCATTAAAGGACTTGGTGAAGTTCTCATGAAAGATAACCATTTGGTGTGTTATGGGTCACAAAAGTTGAAGGAACATAATAAAAAATATGTTACTCATGACGTAGAACTTGCCATCTAATACATGCATTAATGATGTGGTGACACTGCTGACGGATAGAAAGTTCATGCTAAAGATATATCATAATGGTTTGAAGTAATTATTTTACCAACCAAACTTGAATGCCAACTAAGCAAAATTGTTGGATTTCTTTATAAGTTTGATTTTGAAATCAAACATATAAAAGAAATGGAAAACAAGGTTGCAAATTCAATTTGTAGAAAAGTGCATGTGATAGCTATCAACATTTGAAAATCTAATTTGAATAAAAGAGTCATAGAGTCCCTTGTTGAATAAATTGGTTATTGAAGGAGAAAGTAGAGTAGAAATATAAAATTTATTTACTTATTTATAACTAGAATTAGTATTTGTACTTATCTTACAAATCAATGTGCCTAGAACATGCAACAATACATCATAGTGACCTTTATGAAAATTTTTCCATGAGTCTAAGAGGAAAGTAGCTAAAAATCAACCTCCACCCAACAAAAGAAGGGTGGGGGGGAAAGATCCAATAATAGTCCTTTTAAAGCTTGCACCTATTGTTTCTTGAGAACTTGAGTAAATTCTTACAAATTGTTTACACAAGATGACACAAAAACAAAAAATTTCTAAGATTTGAGAGAAATCGACCCACTGCTAGATCCATGGGAGGAAAGAGGATTCTCAACATCAAATTTTTGGAGTTTATTGGTTTGATCTTTCCTGCTTCTTGTTAAATGAGGGGAATAAAAATGGTTATTATTTAACACATTAGATTAGGAAGGGGAAGAAGGGTGGGGGATCCACATTCTCAGTTCCATCTTTATCCTTTTTCTGCTCTACAAGAGGGATTTTGTTAGAGGAATAATTTCTCTCAGATCATGATTCTTTGTTCTTTGGATACTCTTGAAATGTGTTTGGATGATAAACTTTGACATAATTTCCAATCAACACCAAATTTTGAACTTTCTTATCAACATGAACATCATCATCCATAACTTTTGACTCAAGGGAATCCAAAAATCCATATCTATTACTGGAGGAAAGTTGTTATTGAGAATTTGGATTACTAGCATGCATCTTCTTAAACAAATGCTTCTTGTTTTTTCTTGAGACTAGCTTGAAAGCTCCTTTTTCATCATTGCTATGAGGAGATAATAGAGGATTTGATTCAGGTTGAGACGTTGAAGCCTTAAGACAACTTTTTTTCAGAGTGTCCATACTCATGACAAAATTTACACTTAAAGGGAACTACTAATAATCCAGGGCTTGAAGCTAGGAATATCTATCTAAGTTAAGTTGAATTGCTTCAGGTAGATCTTCTGAAAAATCCATTTCAACATGAATTATGGCACAAGAGAAGTTATTGCCATTTTCCACAGAACTAGAAATAAATTGGCCCAATTTATCTCCTATAGCCTTGAGAATACCTTCAACCCAACAAATAAGGGGGATATATGGTAGTCTGATACACACTAACGTTGAAGAAATTTCCTTCATGGGATTAAAATCTAAATACTAGTGGGTCAGAAAGATTCCTCTGGTACCCATGAAAGAAGGCCCAAACTTGTAGATCTGATCTCTATCCTTCTAATTTTCAAAAAGAAAAACATAATACCAATTTCCACAATAATAAATACCTACAGGTTCATGATTTACCCAATTAACAATAACCCATGAATCAATATAATTATAACTAGGTCAAAGGCCAGTAAACTTACCAATCGACCCTCTTTCCTTTAATGAAGTCGCATTCTTACCAATCAACCCTCTTTCCTTTAATGAAGTCACATTCTTTTTTGTGGAGGAGGAAAACTCTAGATCGAGATAGGGGATTGAATCTACCTTTTCAACAAATATGCTTGGGCGATCAATTAAACAAAAGAGGAGACATCTATTACAACATATTTGCATTGTAAGTTCTATTTTAACATGATATACAAAAATAGGGGAAATCAGTTTCCCATCAACAAAATGCTTTTACAGTAATATTGTCTTTGGATCACGGTCGTTACATCCAATGTAGCAGCTCCTTTGGTGATCAGTCTGGTTCCTCTGTTGCTATCAAATTTAGAATGCAAATCACAACTGTTTCAGCTTCGAGATTTGCGTGTCGTTCTTACTGTTTCAGCAACTGCAAAAATAGTCTTGCAAACTCCAGGCAGTTTCAGCAACGCGGACTGCACATCATTCTTTAATTGTTCAACAACTAACAATTCAATGATTAACTATGAAGATAGCGTAATTATATGTAAAATAATTAAACGTATAGCGATGAGAAGAAAGATTGTGTACCTTTGGAATAATTGGGTTAAAACAATAACAAGGACTTTAAATATAGGTTGAAAAGGATGACATCATAGCAAAATTTATGGTCAAAAAGGGACAATATGAGGTCCTAACATCCCCCCCAACTGAAAGGGTTGCATGTCCTCATGCAACTTTTACTCTGACTCTGAGTCAGAGTACTGGGATGTACAATGCAAATTACTTATACAGTACATATAGAAGGTGTTATCAACCACATCTCTGAAACCCTGGATGTTCTGTAATCTCTGCCATGCTGCAAGCTCCTCCTTTTTGGACAACCTAAAGTAAGCCTTATATTGCTGTGCTGGGAGCCATAGAAGAGGGAAGTGAAAATGATAACCCAACCATTTTTCGGCACACTTTTGAATGCATTTAACATAGTTAGGTAGCCATGAAATTTTGGTTTGAAGATTAAGATGGTTAAAGGGATGATATTCCTTTCTCTCCTTAGGGCAATGTTCCCAAAATAGATTGTTTGCCTGTAAGGCAAGAGCTCCCTTAGTTTTGACATAATGTTGGCAATCCTTTAAGACTGTTGCCTGTAATTCTTTGATATGCTTAGTCATTCCTGGTTCCCTTAAAACCCGACGATGTTCAACAACGAAAACAACAACATTTTGTGGCTCGGATTGAATCCACAGAAGGGGATTATCCTCGTTGTGTGTTTCTGAAAGGAAGGCATTTTGCCACGTGAGCTGATTGGCCAGGAAAAAGACAAAGGCTCTAATCTGAATGTCACCAACCAGAGGGATCAGATTAAGCTTCCTATCTTCAGGCATGGCTTCGTTATGGAGATAGAGTTCACATAGTAAATTCTATTCACTGATTGATGCCTCTATGAAAGTTTCAATAAATTGCTGAGGTGTAGACACCTCATGAGGTCGTCCATCTCTGATTGCCTTTGCTTGGAAGAACGCTAGGCGTTCTGCTAGAAACACATAATAATTAAAGGATGGTTTCCTGGTGGCCAGTAGTCTTTGAACTAGATCAAAGATGAGAGACAATCTAGTTTTTAACTTTTTATTTCCTTGTGCTGCACACGAGACTGTTCCAAAACTTCCCAATTTGCATATATATGATTTTGCCAAGATAATTTGTGTTCCTGCAATATCCTTTCTTGAGACATAACATACTTCTTCTTCCATATATCCATCTGTGCTTGAGTGCTTGAGGTCTGAGTGAAGAGAGTCTTTGTAGGCCGTGGTTCAGTCTGAGTAAACACAATCTTTGTAGGCCTTGGTACAAGACTTTCAGCTTTAGCAACCAAAGTGGGCCGAGATACTTGTGGTTTCATTTCTTTTTCAAAAATCTTTGAAGGCCCTGATGGTTCTTGTGTAACGGCAGGGAGTTCCTTTTTAATTATAATAGGAGTAGATGTGGGAGTGGCTCCAGGAAATGGGACTTCGACTTCTTATAACCAGCTTGCTCGTAAATATTACCACATTGGCTGCACTTGTATTCATTATATCGATCCTTTTATGCACTTTTCTCAGCTGCAGATGCTGCATGGGCTAGAGTATACAGATTAAGCTCTCTTTCATAGGCTTCCCTTGCCATTATTAATTCCTGCTTATAAACCTCAAGCTCTGATTTCAGAAACTTGTTTTCTTGTAGAAGGGAAGCCAAGGTAACGGGGCCTTCTGTAGCAGTCGCAGTCTCTGGGGCTGATTCCAGTGGGTGGAAGGGCTATTATTTTGTAGCAGCTTCATTATCTGCAGCCTCAACAGTTGGTTTTTGTGTGACATCTGTTGAATAATCAATTGATTTTGTAACAACTATGTCATCCTGAGCATCCAAATTATGGATATCTCGTATAGCAGCTACAGTTTGTGCAATATCCTGGCTATCGATTTTATGATCATCAGTAGGTGGTTCTTGTGTAGCACTTGCTAAATCAGTAGCTAGTTCTTGTGGGGCAGCTACATCCTAGTCATGGTCATCAGCAGGTGGTTCTTGTGGAGTAGCTACTGAGACAGTAGCTGGTTCTTGTGGGACAGCTACATCTAGGTTGTCTATTTTCTGTTCATCAATAGGTGGTTCTTGTGTAACACCTGCTGAGTCAGTAGCTAGTTCTTGTGGGGTAGCTACACGCTGGTCATCTGTTTCTATTCCTTGACAGGTGGTTCTTGTGTAACACCCGCTGAGTCAGTAGCTAGTTCTTGTGGGGCATCTACATGCTGGTCATCTGTTTTCTGTTCCTCGGCAGGTGGTTCTTGTGTAACACCCGCTGAGTCAATAGCTGGTTCTTATGGGGCAGCTACATGCCGTACATCGTCTTGGGTATTTACTTTTGATGAATCAACAACTGGTTCTTGTGTGGAAACTGCGTCTTCTAAAAGGAATGATGTCACAAAATCCTGAGCATTTTGCATTTCGGTACCCGAGGGTGAGGAAGGTAAAGATTCAGGGCCTTGGGAGTGTCGCGAGGTATGGGGTTTTAGGATAATAGTTGGGGAATTTGGGGCGGTGGTCTCAGTTGCTGCTTTAGAAGACGTCCTCGTTCGTCTTCGAGGTAAAAAGGCAGGAAGAACAATGGTTTTTCTTTTATGAGCATGTTTCCTTAGGGTAGGAGGGTCATCAGTAGTAGTAGCTTCTTTAGCTGAGGCCCTTGTTCGTCTTTTTGGTAGGGTTGCGGCCTTTTCTTGCCTTTTACCTTTTAGTTTAGCAATGGGGATGTTATCATCTAAATCATCACTGGGGATATGGATAGTGGGGGTGGATGATTCAGCTAAATTATGGGGTGGGGTCGATGCGGTGGAGGGGTCAATTGGATTGACTGCTATAGGTGGGGGAATTTCTGGGGAATCAAAGGTGCTCCCTAGTTGTTGTGCAGGAGGATTTTCAATTTGCTGAGAGATTCCAGGGGTATGTTGAGGATTTTTCAGCATCTAATTGGGGAGTTTCGGCTGCTGGTTGAGGAATTTCAGTAGCTTCCTGTGGATTTTCAACTGTTGGTTGAGGAATTTCAGCAGCTTCCTGGGGTGGGTTGTTAAGGGGAGGAGGATTCTGCTGCGCAAAGCCCCTCTAAATTGGAAGCTGAACAAGATGATGGTCAGCGAGGGAAAGGAGTGGGTACTTCGCATTCATGGAATAATGTGACATATTCTTTAGACACCCAATCAGATAGTATGACATATTTAATAGATTACCATGTCTTAAATGATTCAACAACACAAAGTCATGCTGATAAACTACCTGGTAACGTCCTTTGTAGGTGAGGTAGTGCTTGACAAACTATGCAACCATCGGCCATGGAGGTGGTAATGAATGAAGCGCAACACCCCTGCCTTTAGGCTCGACCCGCTCTCCAGGTAGAAGAAAGTCCTGCTGTGCTTCAAAATTATGTGTTTACGACTGAACCATCGAATGCCATCGTCCTGTAAACCTAAAACCTGTGCTATATCCTCCTCTGTTACTGGAATTCGCACTCCTTGAACAATAGAGTAACCTTCCTTTAGATTACGTGCGAATTCAAGGACTTGCTGAGAATCAAATCCCTAGAGCCTTCGAAAATAATCTACCCAGCCTGCCTGCTGAAAAATCTGATATACTTCTGGGTGTAATTCCAATAGAGCTGTTGAGCCGGGTTCATTTCGAATAGCATTACCTCCCATAGTTACTGGTTTCAGCAAAATGCATAGTACAGAGCCGAGTTACCGCAGTCGAAACAGAGTAAAATATTGCAAATGAGGTTGTGACATAATAGGACAGAGACGGGGTGACGAGACACGGTTATGATAGAAACGACGAAGATTGGCATATCGTGAAATGATTGCAAAATTTTGGTATTCCCCCCACCCAACTGTGGCTAAAATGATAAGTTTGAATGTATGGCGATTGCGGTAATCATATTAGGATCTTCTCATTAAATATAGTTTAATATTTACAAATAACAAACGCATACCTCACGTTTTACCTTCAATTGATGTGCTGAAAGTATAATGTTGTCACTAATAGATCACCAGTAGTTATGAAAAGGGGTTGTGAGATATAAGGGTATTTATATGAAGGCTTTTTATAATCATAGGAGGTGGTAGTGAAAGACACAATTATAAGGATCAATGGATGATTCTCTCAATGGAAAGTGATATGTATTGGTCCTTTTTGAGAGGAATTGATGCCTCAATTACGGGAAAAATGGGGAAAATTGGTGCTTTTAGGGGGTTCAGTGGCATTTCATCTCTATGATTAGGTTGACCCATTCTCTGACAGCTATCATAGGCCCTGACATATTTCTTTGCATCCTTGAAAAGTGAGGGCCAATAATAACCCATTCTGAGAATTTTATGTGTTGTTCTCTTATCAGCAAAATGCCCTCCACAAGGGCCATCATGACAAGCCTTCAATATATCATAAACCTCATCTTCTCTAATGCATCTCCGAATTTCCTGATCAAGTCTTGTATGAAAAAGGCACCCACTTATCCAGCTGTACCGAACACTTTGTTGAATGATTTTTATTTTCTCTCTATGTGACAGGTGTTATGGTAGCTTCCCTACAACCAAATAATTGGCAATGTCTGCATACCAAGGTGAGTGAGCATATACTACAAATAAGTATTCATCAGGAAAGGAATTATCTACTGGAGTATTACCATCAGTTTTTATCCGAGAAAGGAAGTCAACGGCTACATTTTCCTTACCTGGTCGATCTACAATTGTAATATCAAATTCTTGTAGTAATAATAACCACCTGGTGACTCGGGCATTTGTGACAGATTTATTCATTAAATATTTAATGGCCGAGTGATCAGTATGAACAAAAGTAGGGTAACTAGTAATATAATGTCGAAATTTATTAATAGCATAAATGACTGCTAAAAATTCCTTTCCGGTAACTGTGTAATTAAGTTCAATAGGGGTCATATTCTTACTAATGAAATAGATAGCATAAGGAAGATTATTTTCTTCTTGACCCAAGACAGCTCCAATTGCAATATCTGAAGCATTAGAGGATATATGAAAGGGTAATGCCCAATCAGGTCCCCTTAGAATAGGAGTTGTAGACAACTGATGCTTAAGTTCATCAAATGCTTTTTGACAATCATCAGTCCACTTAAATTCAACATTTTTTGTAAGTAACACAAACAAAGGAGAAGCTATTTTAGAAAAAAAATTGATAAATCTTCTGTAATATCTAGCATGTCCTAAAAAACTTCCTACATCAGTTTGTGTTTTAGGGATAGGAAGAGTCTGAATTACCTGCACTTTGGATGGACTAACTTGAATCCCTAGGAATGAAATGAAGTGTCCCAATATGGCATTTTTCCTTCGTTCATCATCATATGGCATTTTTCAGTGCTTAAGGAAAAATGAGCTTGTATACAACGTTTAAGTACTTTCTCAAGGTTTTGTAATGCATTTTCAAAAGTCACACCATAAGGAGTAAAATCATCCATAAATATCTCCATAGAGTCATTAAGCATATCAGAAAAAATTCCTATCGCTGCTCTTTGAAATGTTGCTGGAGCATTACATAGTCCAAATCGGAGAACTCTATAAGCAAAAGTTCCCCATGGACTAGTAAAAGTGGTCTTGTCTTGGTCTTGGGGTGCAATTTTGATCTGGTTATATCCACTAAAACCATCTAAAAATGAAAAGAATCTCTTCCCTGACAAGCTGTCTAGCACCTGATCAATAAATGGCAAGGGGAAATGATGTTTTTGAGTGGATTTGTTTAAGGCTCTATAATATACACACACTCTCCATTTCCCATTTTTCTTAGGTACTATCACCAATGGGGAAACCCATTCACTATCAGATATGGGGTATATAAACCCTGCATTAAGCAATTTTTGAAGTTCTTCTTTAACAATTTCCCTCAAATTGGGATTCATTCGTCGTTGGGGTTGACAGACTGGTCGAACCCCTTCCTTAATATAGATATGATGGGTACATAATTCATGAGAGATCCCCTTCATATCTGTGTAGTCCCATGCGAATGATTCCTTATTTTCACAAAGTAACTTTATTAACTGTTGTGTTTTAGCATCTGTCAAGTTAGGGTTTATATTCAATGTTTTGCTAGGTTCGATTTCTACGGTTATACTTTTAGAGGAGATAACAATTGATGTTTGAGGTAAATTTTTATATTTAAGCTTTTCATGTGTTTCAGGTTCCAAAATTGCAATTAACTGATTATATGATTCAGAGGCTACCGAGGAGGGTTCAGAAATAAAATTACTAATTACTTCATCCTCCGTGGTGTCTTTAAAGGTTAAGGCTTGTCCAATAGTCAAAACGGGTTGAGTGTCATTATCCTCATAATCTAACCATACAAAATTATCATTGTTAATCATAGGTGTAGCATGAGGGTAGAGAGTGAGCTGCTTAGTTTCACATCCATTAGAAATTGTCATTGAGCCCGATCTACAGCTGATAAAGGCATCTACTGTAGCTAGCTAGGGTCTCCCCAGAATCAGTGGATGCCCCCCAACTTTGTTTTAGTCTGTAACACAACAAAGTCAGCTGGGTAGTTCCAAGATTCAACTGAAATAGTCAGGTCTTCAATAACCCCTTCTAGTTTGATTGTGGAACGGTCAGCTAATTCTAAGATAGTTGGTGTCTCTCTAATTAAGTTTTTCAGCTGTAATAACTGTGCAGTTTCAAGGGTCATAATATTTATAGTAGCACCTAAGTCTACTAGGACACGTGAAATAATAGTTTTTCCAACCTATATTGTGATAGTAGGATGACCGGGATCACCATATTTTACAGGAGGAGTTTTTCCCGACATTAAAGCGGCTAGATCACCCATCACATGAACTGTAATGGGATCTTTAGCTTTCCTACCAGGTTTCTTGATGCAAATGCCTCTGATGGTTTTGGCATAAATTGGTACATCTCTGAGTGCTTGCAGAAGTGGAATTTTAACATACAGATTCTGTAATTCCCCTAGAAGATTAAAGGCAGGTGGCTTAGGTGTCTTAGTGAGAGCTAAACGCTCAGGGAATGGTGGCTCTGCTATTTCAACAGCTTTATTATAGGATGGCTTGACTGTTTCAGCACCCTTATTGGATGATTTATACTTTTCTGTCTCTTCTTTGTCAGATTCAGAAGAAGTAATATCATAAATAATAGGCTCGACTATTCTCCCATACCACAAATGGATATCATTACACTGCAGAGGGAGAATAGGACATATAGGCTAGTTCTGAATATCGATGACTTGCACAGCTTTATTATTGTTAGGATTAGGGTTCGGTTTCACAGGTAGCTGGGGTCTCATTGTCTGATTATTCGGTGGAGCACCTGATGGTAGAGAGAGGGCTTGCTGATACTGAGAAAATTGGTTTGGAAATGGCATTTGCTGAGCTCTCCAATTTGGGTTCCATTGATTAAAATAAGGTTGTTGTGGAGGCCAATGAGTCCACATTGTAGGATCTACAAAGGGAGGGTTTGTTTGTTGCATGGGTGGGAAATTCATTTGGTTAAAAGGTGGATACTGCATTTGATTGAAGGGCGGGTAATTTGCTTGATTAAAAGAAGGATAATTATTCCAACAATTAAATGGAATGCTAGAGTTCGTACCTTGTCCTCGTGGTTGCCACTGCCTCCTCTGTGTCAGCAAATAAACCGCTTCAGCTTCCTCCTCTGTTGGTTATAAGGCTGCTTTTATTCCTGGTAAAGAGGGGCATTGTTGAGTTTCATGGTCCTTCTCGCAAATGGTACAAATTGGTACCTTGTCCAATGGGAATTCCCTTAGTGGATGTTTTTCTCTACATTTAGGACACAAGACAACCAAAGCAGCTTATGCCTCTGCTTGTTTCCTTTTAACCTGCAAGGTATCAATCTGTGAAGCAAAAGAACTTAACATTTCAGTTTTAAATTCTTCAGGTAGATTACCTATTTCGGCTCTTGTTGCTCCCCCACTAGCGGATTTCTGGACTCTTGAATATGTACTATCCCTACTTTTTGGTATGTTTGCAGCTCCTCTTGAACATCCCTTACAGAGGTTGACAATCTCATCATATGATTCCTTAGATATATCCCCTTTACCAAGCATATTTAACATGTCTAAATAGTCATCCCGTACCCCTTTCAACAATATTGTCTTAAAAATATCCTTACTTACATTAGGGTGATCAGATCTCTGCAGATTATGTTGCATTCTTTCCACGAAATCCTCCAAATTTTCTTCCTCCTTTTGAACCATCTTGAATAGTTCCTCCTTATTTTCTCTTGTCGGATGATAATCTTGATATTTGGCCAGAAACTTCTCCTTCATCTACTCCCATGTTGTGATCACATGACCTCCCAGGCTCATGAACCATATTAGTGCATTTCCTTTTAATGTAGCTGGAAATAACTTCAACTTTTGAGGATTAGTAACATAATCATAACTTCTACACAATCTATCAAACTCAAAAAGAAATTCATCAGGGTCTTCAGATGATAAACCATGGAAGTTAGGTAAGGTTGAGAGTGGGATGTTCTTCATAGGAGTTGCCCCTCTGGGGAGATCCTCAATAGGGAATTCCAAGGTGGAGAGAGAATTCTCGCCCCTTCCTTCTCCTCTTCCACGTCCCCCACCAAAGAGCCCTTCATTGTTTCCATCCATTGGTTGTTCCCCTGTTGCACTTGCCAGTCTTCAGCGGTTTCCGTTAGACTCTCAATGTCCTGAACTGGTTCCTCAAATTCTATTGGCCCCTCAATATCTTCTAGTGGTTCTTCAATGTCCTCTACTGGTTCCTCAATATGTTCTACTGTATCTTCAGCCCTTTCAGGCCCCACTACTTCCTCCGTTTCGTAGTTCATTTGGAGAGAGTGCTGAGTCTTTGGCATCTGAGAGCTTAACCTCTGAGAAGTTTCAGCTTTTGAGATAATGTCGTCAATAAAGTTTCTCCTTCCTCCTTTGCCTTTTCCCTTGCCACCTATAGGATTAGTTTTCTTGCGTCCTCTCATGCATCCTGTACATCTAAAAGAAATTCGTCAATGCTTTTAAAATCTATGATTGCCTTCCCCGACAACGACGCCAAAATATTGGTCACTTTAATTGCTTATTAATTTTAAACAACCAAGTGCTACATAAATTGTCAACCCAGGGAAGTCTGGTTATTTCAAAGGCAACTACGTACTATATGTACTCAATCTTAAAAGTAGTAGAAGTTGTAGTAAATACTAATCACACCTTGTTCAAACAAACTGAAACTCCACTCCGTGTTACAACAAAAATACTCTATTGCAGACAACTACCAAAGAATTCATTGAAAGAGTAATCTAATGAAAAGAATCAATCTACAAAGGAAAGCAGGGGCTATGCTGTAATAGAGAACAAGACCCTATTCCCAGAGTAGGAATCTTCAGCACTTATTTCTGATTGTCAAGCTTGCCAACTCACTTTGTAAACTCAATCACTAATGAAGCACTCATAAATTAACTGTAGATAAACTTGAACAATACAACAATCAATTGGAAAGAAAACAGAGTTTCAACAAAAATATATAAACACTATTCAGTAAACAGTACTGTTAACAAGGCATGGATAAAAGACACACTTCACACACTGCAGTAATATAATGGGTGAATCTTGTGATGAAGGTGGGTCCTATCCTTCTCACAAGATTCCCTAGGAGACAAGAACTAGAAAAAGATGTTCAGAACAAAGTTTTATTCATCCATCAATATGTCATATTACAAAAAGGATTCTAGTCATGTTCCTTCAACTAAGCCTTCCCTGCAGTCTGTTCACCTCCCCTCTAATGTAGATGTCTCCTCTTTATAAAGAGGAGACATCTATTACAACATATTTGCATTGTAAGTTCTATTTTAACCCGATATACAAAAATAGGGGAAATCAGTTTCCCATCAACAAAATGTTCTTACAGTAATGCTGTCTTTTGATCAAGGTCGTTACATCCAATGTAGCATCTCCTTTGGTCATAAGTCTGGTTCCTCTGTTGCTGTCAAATTTAGAATGCAAATCACAACTGTTTCAGCTTCGAGATTTGCGTGTTGTTCTTACTGTTTCAGCAACTGCAAAAATAGTCTTGCAAATTCCAGGCAGTTTCAACAACACAGATTGCACATCATTCTTTAACTGTTCAACAACTAACAATTCAATGATTAACTATGAAGATAGCGTAATTATATGTAAAATAATTAAACGTATAGTGATGAGAAGAAACATTGTGTACCTTTGGAATAATTGGGTTAAAACAACAACAAGGACTTTAAATATAGGTTGAAAAGGATGACATCATAGCAAAATGTATGGTCAAAAAGGGACAATATGAGGTCCTAACAGAGATGTCCCCAGAGAGAAAAGGATTAGATGCATATCTAGATTCGCCAAGAAGAAAACTACTTTCCATGAAAAACTACAAATGCAGGAGGGGGAGGTGGTGACTAGGGTAACCCTAGCTGCATAGGGCATATATTTTCTCCTTGCATCTCATCCATGAGTAGAAATATGAAAGTTGTGAATGAAGTAATGATGGATTTTTATTTACTGAAGTATAATGTATACACCCTACTTGGCGAGGTTGAGAATAATTAGCATGGATGAAATCCATAAGAGACCATATTTTGGCTATCAAGGCTACTAAAGAATGGTTGCTACAATAAGGAAGCCATACTTTTTGTCCAATGTGAAAAGTGATGTTACCAAATATCTTGCTAGATGTATGTAATGTCAATAGGTCAAGATGAGTATCAACATCCAACATAATTATTGCAACCTTTTCAACTTCTATAGTGGAAATGGGAGGTAATAAGCATTACTAGACCACAAAAAACAATGAGGCAACATGATTCAATCATAGTTGTAGTTAATAAGTTGACCAAAGCAACACTTTTTAATCCCATGATTTCTACTCATAAGGCAAAAAACATTCACTACTAGAATATGAGGTTGTTGCATCCCTCAAACCACTTCTTGAAATAATATTACTATTAATTATTTATTATTTACTTCATTTCTTATTCTTCTTCTTCTTCTTATTATTATTATCATCATCATTCATATGTCATAATTTGTTGATGTGTTTTTTCAAATTATATTTACATCAAGTTTGTATCGTGGCTATGCCATAGGTTCCATTGTGAAAATGACATGCATGTCATGTTTACATTAGAATAGTCAATGCACCAATGATGCAATCTTGATATAAACTCAAAAAAAATGTCATGAAATGAAGTTTTGTGATGCCCTACATGTGCATATATTTCTAGTATTTTTTTGGTACATAATTTTTTCTTTTGGTGATTTTATAGAACATGCTTTTTAAACCCATGGTTTTCCAATTTTGGTTATTAAGGAATTAAAATTGTAATCTAATATTAGATAATGTATTAACAGTTTTTGATGCCATAGGATCCTATATATTTTTATTGTGAATGTTGAAGTTTATTGATGATAAAGATTAGAAGTGTGGCTCTAAACATTTTGATGCTTTTCTTAGTTAATGAGGGTTTCTATGATAATTCTATGAGTATTATTGGTGATTTCCATTGTTTATAAACACGCTATGTATGCATTTGTTGTTCTAAAGGGTTAAAACTTACATTTGGTATCAAAGCAATTGTTGGATTTATGGGGACACCTTTGTGGCCAAGGGTTGAGTAATCTTAGACATGTGATAAACCTTGTTGCAATGGGAGCCATATAGTGATGATTCTTTAAAAAGTATGATGATCTGTTTGAAAATAGATATTGAGAAATTTAATGGGAAAAGTTTTGAGTTGTGAAAGCTCAAGATGGAAGCTCTTTTGGTAGAAAAATATCAGTGGTTCATTATGGATCTAGATACTACACCTATGGGAATTTCGACAAAAAGATTGGACAAAGTTGTATTGGAAGAGAAAAAGCACAATTTGGCTATGTCTATTAGATTTACTATTATGGAATGTTTCGGGAGAACCTACGTCCGAGACATTATGGGATAAATTAGGGGCTTTGTGTTAGTCTAAGTCCTTAGTAAACAAACTTTTCCTATGGGAGAAGTTGTATAACCTAAGGATGAATGATGGAGAATTAGTGGCATATTTGAACCCTACATTTTCATTTATTATCTATTGATATTAGGATTTATGATGAATATATGTATACTGATTTACTATGCTATCTACTAGATTCATGTGATAGTCTAGTTGTAGCCATAGGTATTGATGCAACTAATTTAAATTTCATTGATACGATCTCATCCTTTTTATCGGAGGAGATGAGGTAGATAAACATGGAAAGTCAGAGCATATATGAATTATCCATAAGAGGGAATTCACTAGATAGGAATAAAAAAAATTCCTTAAGTGGGAGATCTAAATCTAGAGGTAGATCTAAATCTCCAACGAAATTTCACAAAAAAATGTTGGAAATGTGGTAAATATGGGAATTTATAGAAGAGTTGTACATCCAAAAGCATTGGGAAAAAGAAAGGATCTACTAATGGTCCATCCAAAGAAGAGAATACATCCTCAAAAGAAGGATGGGACTTGGATTCTTTAAGAATCATGACATGGTTGGTCAAATTAGGTGCCTTATTTCATATGACTTTCCATAGGGGGCATTTTGCAAAGATGAAAGGTATGATGGAGGTGACATTTTCCTTGGACATGGCTTGATAACTGGGATCATAGGATGAGGAAAATTCAAGTTGATGGTTAAGGATGGAATGGTTAGAACACTCCCTGGGGTTCTACACATTCCAAGGTTGGCTAGAAAATTGATATTCATAAGTAGGATGAATCAAAAGATGTGCAACTAATGTGTTTAGAAAGGAAAATTGTAGGATGGTTTGAGGAGCAATGGTGCTGTTGATGGAAGTTCGAACTGGAATCAATAAGCTCTTGGGAAGCACCATCACTAATGTGTGTAAAATTTATACTGTTCATGAGGGTGGAAATGAAGAAGATAGAACTACTATTATCTATAGAGAAAAAATACACCATGGCATCAAAGACTAAAGCATATTGGAGAGAAGGACCTTCGAGAACTACACAATAAATATATGGTTGAAGGTATGTCTTATTGCACTATCATTATTGATTTCTATGAATATACATAATTGGGTTAGATTCTCATTAAATTTTACAAGTGCTAAGGGAATTTTAGAGTTAGTACATAGTGATTTGTTTGGATTTGTACCTATTCCATCACTAGGTAAATCTATGTATTGTATCATTCATAGATGATTTCTCAAGGACTACATGGACTAATTATATCCTTCAAAATAAATGTTATGTCACTTGGTAAATATAAAGAGTTCAATGCTTTGTGGAGAATTGAATAGAGAACAAAATGAAGGTGTTGAGGATAGACAATGGTGGAGAATTCCATGGTAATGAATTCAAGGAGTTCTATAAGAAGTTTGGTATATCAAGGTAGAAAACTATGTCATATATGCATCAATAGAATGGGTTGAAAAAAATGAATCGGACATTGATGAAAAAAGCAAGGAGCATGCTTATTGGCTTCAATTTAGGACATAAATTTTAGTTAAAGGAAGTAGGTACTACACTTATCTAGTTAATAAATCACTCTCAACAACATTGATTGAGAAGACTCCACATGAGGCATGGAACAATAAGAAACCCTCTCTTAAACATATCACAGTTTTTAGTTTGGATGTTTATGTACTTGTTCCAAAGGAAAATAGGAATAATATATACGATAAATATAAAAATTTCATCTTTATTGGTTATAAAGATGGTTTGAATGGTTATAAGTATTGGAACCTAGAAACTAAGAATGTTGTTTCTATTTGAGATGTTGTCTTTAGAGAGTTCAAAGATGTCTCTAAATGGAAAGTGATATAAAAGGTAGTGGGGTTCGAGCTGTAGGACAAATAATATGAACTTATAGAGGAACATGATTTAGAAAGAGAATAAACTCATACTTCATTATTAAAGAGATTACTTCGAGAAAGAAGGAAGCTAGAAAGGTATAATCAACCTAATTTCGATTTTGTTTTTCCTTTGTGTATTGTTAATGCTTGTCCAAAAACTGTTAGGGAGGAAATATATTTAGAGGATGGAAAACTACAAAAGAAGGCCATGGTTGAAGAAGTGGTAGCATTGGATAAGAATGAGTCTTGGGATCTAGCAGAATTATCAGCTAGAAGAAATCCCATTGGTAGAAAATCGGTGTTTAAGAATAAGTTGAAATTCATAAATTAAAGTGAAGTGCAATGCTCGATTAGTAGCAAAAAGTTATTTCCAGGTAAAGGGAATTGACTTTAGTGATTTTTTTTCTTTGATTGCTAAGTTAACTTATGTTATATTTCTTTCATCTATTGCTACTATTTTTGATCTTGAAGTAGCACAAATGGATGTAAAGATATAATTATTACACGGGGATCTGAAAGAAGAAATCTATTTAAAACAGTTAGAATTTTTTGTAACAACAGGAAGTAAAGAGTTGGGTTGCAAGATGAAAAGGTCCCTATATGAGTTAAAATAATCTCCAAGGATGTGGTATCAAAACTTTGATAGTTATATATTGGAACATGGTTTCACAAGTATCAAAGTTGATCACTATGTATATTTCAAACTAGTTAGTGAATTATGTGGCATTATATGGGGATGCTATGTTGTTGATTATAAACAACAATGAAATCATCAAGCATGTGAAAACTCAATTTTCTTCTAAATTTGGCATGAAAGATTTATTGTTGCATATTTTATTTTGGGCATGAAAATTAAAAGAGAATAGGAAAATATGAGACTTTGATTGAATGGGGGAATATCTTGATACAATATTGTGGAGGTTTAATATGCAAGAATGTAGATATGCCAAAGTCTCTATTCCCGCAAGTATAAATTTATTTTCAGATCAGTTTCCCAAGACACAAGAAGAGGAAGATGACATGTCTCATTTTCCTTATGCCAATGTTGTTAGCAATTTGACATAAGAAATAGTCTGTTATAGACTAGATGTTGCACATGTAATGGGATTTTTGAGTAGGTATATGACAAAACCAAGGAAGGAGAATTGGAAAAATGTAATGAAGGATTTTTCATATTTGCATGGAATTATAAATAATGGAATTCACTATCAAGAAATACCTAGATAAGATAGAGTGTTTGACATACATGGTTTTGTTGAGGCAGAATGGGATGGAGATATGGATTGTAGAAGATTTACAAGTGGTTATGTGTTTAACCTATTTGAAGAAGCAATTAATTAGATGAAAAAAAGGAAATCTCTATTAGCACTCTAAACTATAGAAGTTGAATACATGACATCCAATCATGTAAGGAAGGAAGTTGTATGATTAGAAAGATTGTGTTCAAGTATTGTGTTTATATAGGAAGTTGTAAGGTTATATTGTGACAATCATAATGTAATACTTTTGGCAAAGAACCTAGCTTATCATTCTAAGAGAAAGCATAGTGATGTTCAATATCACTTTGTTAGAGACATGGTTGAAGACAATAAGGTGCTACAGGTGAAGGTGGACACTTTAAAGAATGTTGCAAATTCATTAAAAAGTCTATGAGCAATGAAATTTTTTCTTAGTGTAGAGAAACAATGGGCATTGTTGGTCATGTAATCATGCAACCCCCTATATGCAAAGAAAACATGTGAGAAAAGGTTGTATATATGTTCTATTATTTGCAAAACTAGCCCTATTTGCAATTAACACGCATTGGGTGCAATGGCGAGGGGTGACAGGGGTGGAAGTCCCTAAAAAAATGATTTGGGTAGTTTCTTTTTGTCCAATTTTGGTGGTTTTCAGCACATGATTTTCACTTTTCACAATTTTTGTGGTGCATTATTTTTTATCCCACGGGCTTCTAATTATGATAAAGGAATTAAGGTTGTAATATAATCTATGTTAATATATTATGGGTTTTGGGTATGCCAAGATACTATATTGTATTGAAAATTATGAAGTTGATTGATGATAAAAATTAGGGGTGTAGCTCTAAACATTTTGTAGATTTTCTAGTTAAAGGTCTGGTGTAAATCTATGAGTAATACGTGTGATTGTGATTATTTATTTTCTACTTATACATAATTAGTGTATGCTTTTCTTACTATAAAGGTTTTAAATTTACACCCCATCTTTTCCCCTTCCTTTCTCTCCCCTAGCTTCCTTGAGACTTGTAAAATACCTGTTGGGTGCAATATTTTAGGATATTTCAGGCATCCTTTCCCCCATTTTTGGTCATTTTCCCTCATCTGAACCTACAATGTCCCTAGTACAGTGTCACTCCATTTGATAAAGAAACAATCTTTTCTTTAACGTATTATTATGCTTTTTTCTGCTAAGTATTGAATGAAACGATGTTTTCTTTGGGATGACTAACTAGGGTATCTCTGTAAGAGTTATTCAGAATGTTTTTCTTTCAGGTATTTCCATAGCTATTGATAGCCATGGATGAATGGATGTTGCTATTCCTTGTTGTTACATAGTTCAACTTGTTGTTACACCTTGGGTTTATCATTTTCTATTGTACACGATTCGATTTGTTGTTACACCACAAATTGTCAAAACTGTGGCTGCTATTTTCAAAGACAATTGTCAAGGGATGCATAAAGTAAATTCCAAACGAACAGTTAAGAAGATCTGAGCAATTATAATTATGTCTAAACAAGAGTGGTGTAACTACAACAAACCTTTATTGAAACAACTTGTAACAATTTATATATTTTTATTATCTCTGTTAGCTTAATCAACATGAGAATTGTAGGTTCTCATGACTTATTCATTTTCCTAATTTTGGGACTCTGAAAAGACTTTATAAAAAGAGCTTAGTCTCATGTGAAGGGGGACAAAAAAAATGGAGACAATACTAACATTTTGATCTTGTAATCTTAAGCTATTTTGAATATAAGCATATCCGGTGATGTTATTGCAATTTATGTGTTGAATTTTTAACTAAGTTTTCCTTTCTTCCTGCACCCTGCTAGGGAGAAAGGGCCCTCCTCTTTAGCAGGGATCAGAATGTTTTTAGGATATTTATTTCTTTCATGCATTAAGTGTGGATTTCTTATTATCATTGTACATGTTCTTTGTGGATAGGTACACTTCTGCTTCCAGATTTATCGTGAGTTGTTACACAAATTAATCAATTCCATGTTATTTAATTCATGTTATATCTTTAGTTGATAGTGTATGACACACCTACCTTTATTCTGAAGTTTTTATGAAGTGTGGATTCTTTCCTTGCCAAGTGTGTTTCATTTCTACAGTGTGCTTTTTAATTCCTATAACTTTATATTTCCATTCTGCAAGAGTATTTTAATTTCTGCAAGTTTGTTCAACGACATCTTTTCTTTTCTGTTTTACGTGGTTGTTACATGTATCAGCATAGATAGTGTAGACATATTTGAAACAAAAATACTTACCCTATTTGATAATTAATGATTGTGGAAGTGATAAAACTGACCAAACATTTTGGCGTCGTTACCGGGGAAGGTTGTTAATTGATACAGCCAGCCAATGCTTTCTTTTGAATTTCCTTTCGATAGTGTTTCGAATTTTATAGGTGTTGGGCGATAAGACAAGAGGTAAGAACATGTGAAATGCTCTAATATACTTAAGTCGGCTCACCACTGTAATAATTAGAACACTTAGGGTGTGTAAATTTTTGAATTTTATTTTGATAGCGTGTCTTTAATTTTACAGTTGTTGGGCGGTAAGACAAGAGATAAGAACTTGCACATCACTCTAATATACCTGAGAGGGATCACCACTGTAATAATTAAGACAGTTAGGGTGTGAAAACAATTACACATAGGGTCCATGTGTAGAATGTATGAGTGAAGAAGAAGCAAAAAGTAGAAACTCTAATAAATCTTTAGGATCATAAAAAGAACAAGAAAAATATTGATCAAAGGAGAAAAACATTTATCCAAGAATTGATCTCAAAAGTAGAGAGAGTAGTCAAAACCACATAGAGACGTAAGAAAAATAGGCCAACAAAAAGCTGCCACTTCTACACCAAAAACATGAGTATCTAGTTCCTTCTTCTTAGGATCCCATTTTCCTCAAAGTAGCCTGCAAACTCTTGAATTTGTAAGCCTAACTTAGGAACAACACAGAGAAACTAGTGGCCGAGATTTTAGATTTGAAGGACAAGGGGAAACCAATAGGAAGCATCAAGAACCAAAATCAAAAGAACATTCTTCTACTTTTCAATACCCAAACTTAGGCAATGCAGTAAAACAGCCAGTCTCAGAACAATCCGAGCCATTATCACAAGAGTCTTTATCTAAAGAACATTTTCCCAAACAATATTTAGAAGGATACTCACTAGAACAAGAATTAGGAGAATTTCCAATGGGGGATAACAACAACAAAAATAATGGGGCAGATGCCACTATTACGACTTTTGAATTTCCAATAAGTGATATAAGGGGAGAAGCCCCCATGAAAAATATCCCTTTATCAGCCCTTCTATCTTTTGAGGGATTGACTGTCGAAGATCTTGATACTTTTTTGCTTGAGTTTTATGTTTTGTGTAGGAGTTATGCTTACACTTTAGATGCTTATAAGCTAAAACTATTTCCTGCCACTCTGAAAGGAGCAAAATTAAGATGGTTTATGGGACTAGGTTCTACCACTATCCGAATATGGTGAGATATGAAGACAACGTTTCTGGAAAAATAGCAGGACTATTACCGAACCAGAGATCTAAGAGAGGAGATATTCATAATAACACAGAAGGAAGAAGAGAACTTGGAAGATCATGTAGAGCGCTTCCATTATAACCTACAAAGTTTTAAACATAACAATCAGGATCCAAAGATTTTGAAAATAATCTTCATCTGAGGAATGAGATATGATTGCCTTGACATGTTGAACTTGTTAGGAAATGGAGATATATCTCAGGAGCCATATGATGAGATAATAAACTTTTCTTAAGTTGTTCATGAGGATTGTCACGAGGAAGAAGTATGGCATGAGATGCATATATTAAAATACATAAATCTGCGAATGGAGGTGTGACCAGAGCTGAGATTAGAAACCTGTTTGAAAATCTCAAGATCGATCTTCTCAGTACCTTATCTTCCCAATTGACAACAACACAAGTGAAAAAGGCATAGGATGAAGCTGACAAAGCCTTGGTTGTGTTCTATCAAAAATGTAAAGAGAAACATTCCCTAAAGGAATGTAGACTCAACAACATCAACTTGTGCAATCTTTGTGACCTAGAGCATTCTGAAGGAAACACTCAAAGAATCAAGTGAGGAGGTTCAGTCTTCTTACTTTATTGGGTCCATGAAGCCTTGGTGACCACAACCACTAGGTATATCTCAAGATTTTTCTTTCAATCCATGGAATAATGTATATAATGCTCAATAATTTCCATGGCAGTATCCTACTCCTCCAGCTCAATTTCCTTCACCATGGAACCAATGGTCTCCTTCTCCACCCTTTCAGTATTCTCCATCTCAGCCGTATTCTTGGCCCCATAATTGGAGGGGAAACTCTTTAGGCTCGGTCCCTTCCGTGTTACTGGTGCGGCAATAATTGCAACTTCCACCTCTCTCATCATCTGCTACTACTTCTCCCATACATACCCAATTAACTGTACAGTCTAACCCTAACCCAAGTAATAAGGCAACTCAGAATACAAAAACCTCCCACTTCTTTCCAGACTGACTACATTACCCCTGTTGGATGCAGTGAGATCCACCTTTGATCAGGAAAAGTAGTAAACTCAAAAACCTCCCCTATCATGACTGAAGAGGAATGTGAATCACCTAGGGATGATCCTGTGGATTTTGACGAAGCTGCTACACCTATAACAGTTAATTCAAATAATGCTGACACATCTGTAACAACCAATCCAACTATTATAGTAACTGAGGATCCTCCATATCTGCAAAGACTAGCTAAAACTAGGATGATTCCACAACCCAAATATGATTTTCTCAAGGAGTTAAAAAATCTACACATACGGATTCCCTTGCTGCAAGCCATTAAGTATGTTTCTATCTATGTGAAAACAGTAAGAGACCTGTGTTAAGAAACCTGGACGAAAGCCCAAAGATCTTGTTACCATCCATGTGATGGGAAAATTGTCTGAACTAATGACCCAGTGAATCCTACATTCACTATTTATATTGATGGGAAGCCCATTCCGAACACATTAATTTATTTAGGGGAAGAAATCAATGTAATGACTAAAGAAATATGCACCACTTTAGGACTGCATGGTTTGAGACAAACACATACAGTGCTAGAAATAGTAGATAGGTCACGTGTTAAACATGGAGTGGTAGAGGATGTAGTCATCACAATGGACTCTTGGAGGTATCCAGCATAATTCCTTATTTTTCAAACCAAATCAAATATGGGGGGGAATCCCCTGATATTAGGAAGGCCTTGGTTAGCCATTGTAGATGCATTCATAGGTTGTAGGATGGGCTTCATGATGATTTCATATGGACATCCCACAAATAACCTCAACCTTTGTCCTCCTATAAAACCAAGTAAGGATTTGGAAAATCCCTTATGGGATGAATTTGAACCTGAATCAAATCATTCTCAGCCACATCTCACTCTTGGCAAAGCCCAATATTTTAAGAATGAAACCGAGGATGATATTATCAATGGCTTTATCAACAATTCCCTTGTTGTTACTTTTATTGATGATTTACGGGTAGAAGATACCATGGAAGACTTGAGTCTAGAACATATGAAAACCACCCCTAATCTCAAGAGCATCCTAGTTGAAATAGAGCCATGAAAAAGTTTAAATATTAATCCTAATTTGACTCTCGAACATAATAGGATGTTGTTGCAGCTGTTACAAAGACATAAAAAAGGAATTTGCATGGGATTACACAGACATGAAAGGCATTAATCGTAACTTGTGTACCCACCACATCTACTTGAAAGAAGATTGCAATCTAGTTAGGCATCCACAACAACGCATGAACCCAACACTTAAAGAAATAGTAAAAGAAGAATTGCAAAAGATTCTAAATGCCAACTTCATTTATACCATTTCTGACAGCCAATGGGTATCTCCACTTGTTATTGTTCCTAAAAAGAATGGAAAATGGAGGATCTTTGTAGATTACAGAGAACCTAAGGAAGCCACTCAAAAGGCCCATTTCCCTTTTCCATTTATAGGTCAGGTCCTTGACACCTTATCTGGAAAAAAGTTCTTTTCATTTCCAGATGGGTTTAGTGGTTATAATCAGATACAAATTTCCCCAGAGGATCGGGATGAAACCACCTTTACTTTCCCTTGGGGGATTTTTGCATACAAAGTTCTCCCTTTTGGACTCTGTAATGTGCCAGCAACCTTTTAGAGGGAAATATTGGGAATATTTGCAGATTAGCTAAATGACTATTTAGAAGTATTCATGGATGACTTTACACCTTATGGTGATGATTTTGAACCAACATTAGCCAATCTCAAAAAAGTGATAGAGCGATGTGAGAAAACTAATGTGGCTTTAAGCAATGAAAAATTTCACATGATGATGAATGAAGGAATTGTGATTGGGCATTATATTTCTGCTGCAGGAATAAAAGTAGACCCTACTAAGATAGAAGTAATTATGAAAATTCCAACTCCCAAAACACAGAAGGAGGTACGTAGTTTTGTGGGACATGTAAGGTATTACATGAGGTTTATAGAATTTTTTTCAAAGATTACATCTCCATTATTTTCTCTGCTTACTAAAGATATGGAATTTGTTTGGACAGGGAGATGTGAACATGCCTTTACAAATTTAAAGCAGTGTGTATCAACAATCCTTGTTTTGCGAGGACCAGTCTGGGATCTGACGTTTCACATAGCAACAGATGCATTTGACAATGTTGTGGGAGAAGTGTTAGGTCAACTAGAAGACAAGATGCCATATTCCATCTACTACATCAACAAGAATCCGGCTCCAACAAAGTTATTATATAAAGTTATAGACAAATAATTTCTTGCAGTAGTACATGCCATTAATAAATTTAGGCACTACATTACATGTTATCAAGTATTTGTGCACACTGACCACTCTACCATGCATTTCTTAATGAATAAACATGTTACTAATGGTAGGGTTACAGGTTGGGTGTTGTTGTTACAAGAATTTGATATAATAATCTTAGATAAACCTAGAAAAGATAATGTAGTGGATAATTTTATTTATAGGCTAACTGTGAATAGTGATTACATTCCCATTGAGGATTCTTTTCTAGATGAATATATTTTTTCTATTTCAAATCACTCACCGTGGTATGTAGACATAGCTATCTACCTTGCTGCAGGGATATTTCCACAACATCTACCCTCAAAAGAAAAGAATAGGATTGTTCAGCAAAGTGCAAGATACTCTTGGGTACAAGGATAACTCTACTACACAGGGCCAAATCATCAGTTCAGGCGTTGTGTGAGAGAGGTTGAGATTTTTGAAATCCTAAAAGCCAGCCATGAAGAACCTTATGTAGGAAACTTTTCTAGCAAAAGGACAGGGCATAAAGTGCTTTCAAAATGATATTATTGGCCTACCATATTCCAAGATGAAAATAAATTTGTAAAGGGATGTGACAGTTGTCAGATAATGGGTCAACCACTCCGATCAAATGAAATGTTGTTACAGCCTCAAATAGTCTTGAAACCATTTGAGAAGTGGGCCTTAGACTTTGTAGGACTAATTAATCCTTCATCTCCGGAGAATTCCTACATTCTAGTCTGTACAGACTATGCCACAAATGGGTTGAAGCAAAGGCGCTAACTAGGGCAACTAAACAAGCTGTTTTAGATTTCTTATTTGAAGAATTTTTTGTTTGCTTTGGGGTAGCTAGAGAAATAGTGACAGATGGAGGACCACAGTTCACATCTCATTTGATCTAGAGGTTAGTTTAGAAATTCAAGATCTGGCACGTAATTACTTCACCATATCATCCTTAAGAAAATAATCAAGTGGAGAGCACTAATAAGGTTATAGAAGGAATTATCACTAAGATTGTAGGTAGCCACCAAAGGAACTAGGTTGACAAACTTCCAAAATCACTATGGGCATATAGAACTATATGGAGAAATACTATCGGATTTTCACCATATGAATTGGTGTATGGTAAAAACCCATTATATCCCATTGAGTTTGAAATAAAAACACGCAGAACAAGATTGCAAGTGAACCTGGATTTGACTACAACTCAGGAACATTGATTGAACCAGTTAAATGAAATAGATGAGAAGAGATTGGTTTCCATCCAACAAACAAAAATCATCCAGTGATAGAGGGCTAAGTGGCATTACAAGTTTATAAAAAAGAAGGTGTTCAGAAAGGGAATTGGGCTCCACTGTATGATTTACGATTCAAAGACTTCAAGGGGAAGCTCTGCACCAGGGGGCTAGGTCCTTATGAGGTAGATACAATCTTTGACAATGGGACCCCAATATTAGTTATCATAGACAATGCCAAAGTTCCATTGCTTTCCAATAGGCATCGTCTTCAGTTATATCATAAACCAACCTCAAAGGATTCATTTGTTAACATTGTCTTGGGATTTAATCTCCAAGTTATGAGAGTAGGGGAAATTCTCCAATGTTGTCAAATTCTTAAATTTCAATAAGTGTAGCAGTTGGAAACCAACTTTTTTTTGGTAGTTGATACACCCAAAAAAAGAGAGAGAGAAAAAATATATATATATAAGGAAAAAAAAGTAAATAAATAAATCTGCATGTGAAAACCTCTTGTGGGGCACAGGTAGATAATCGTATTAGCTAAAAACCAATTTGTGGCGATTGATACACATTTTCCTTTTAATAATTTTTGTAACAATATGACATTTATGATATATAACAACATGCTTGTTACAAGCTTGTTTTTATTTTATTGTATTATTTTGAGAATTCTTTTGTAGGCACAAAACTGTAATGCCCTCAAAGGAATACATTGTTGTAATAATGTATTGTTGCAAACATTATTCAACCATCATAAATTCTTTTGTTGTTATATTTGTAATAGTTGGTTCGATGAAGATAGCTATCGCATGAACCCAGTTGCAGTCGTCCTCTTTAATAATCACCATCACCAGCACTCCGTTGTCGGCATCGATCAAATAACCCGTCAATAATTAATTAAAAAAAGGAATATTGTTTCTTTCTTTATTTAGCAATTATGGCAGTTAATACGTCATTTCGTTTTGATGTCCGATGATGACCTTTGCATTTAAGTTGTGGTGGTGACAAATCATTTTGTGATCCGTGACATAACTCGGTTTAAAGTGACAACACCCATTAATCATTACCAGCCTGCATGATTGATTACCTAATTAATTCTAACTATATCCAAGTCAGATTTTTACACCCTTTGAATTAATGATGAAAAGATAACTCGCATTGCATAAATTTCTGACTTGATATCCTTTCCTATCGCCCTAATATTTTCCCTGACGTAGCTTTGCACCCTCATTGCACAAAATTTTCAAGAATTGTGATGTTAAGCAGGTGAAAATTCATAAGTGATTGTGAAGAGTTCGTAATAGTGAAAGATGGGGGGAGTAATGGTAAGGCATGAACTAGATTCCATCGAGGCTTTGAACAAATGATTAGAAGCATACTAAATCTTCAGAGAAGCAGGGTGGATCGAATTCTTCCAGTGACTCAGGGGGTTGGATGAAAATGTTGCTATGGAATTTGCTCGAAATTTGAATAGGAGCTGAATAGAGGTTAGAGGCCTAAGACTGGAGATTACAAAGAAAGACATTTCCAGAGTAGCAACACTTCGACCCGAAGGGAAGAGGTGGTTTAATTGTAAAATTAATGACCCAACTCTCAAAGTTGAATTCTTACATGGAGAAGAAAAATTGGCCAAGAAGGGAAGATGAGTTGATTGCCTTTCCCTTCCTCAGCTGTGGGACGATGTTTCCCTATTCATTATGTAGTACATTACATGTGAGGGGCACTCGACGATAGCTGTCAACTATCATTTTTCGTTGCTGAGCCATATTCGACATGGACAATTGGTCAATCTTCCCTATTTCCTGTTAGAAAATTTGAAACATATGGCTACAACAGTAAAGGTGACCTCACATCCAGGGAGGTACATTACCAATCATGGCCTGATAAGGTTGATCATGATAGAAGCCCTGGAGTAGCAAGGAAGAAGTTGGGAAAATTTTATCAGTGAAACTCCTACATATGCTCCCGGGGAAGATGATATAGCTAAGGAGTAGGTACAGTCTTCGAGAGTTAGAGTCAAGAAAATGTCACTTGAGAAACCGGTGGGTGGTAGGATACCGAAGAAAAGGGTTAAGATTGTTTCTCAGCTAGAACCGTTGCCCCAAAGAAGAAACCAAAACCCCCACCGCCAAAGAAGAAACTAGAAACCTCACCACCAAAGAGGAAACCAAAATACTCACCATCATCCATGAAGAGACTAGGCAAAAAAGAAGAACAAAAGGATAAGTAGAAGAAGAGAAACAGGCCAAGCAAGAAGATGCTTCTTCATCTGGTAAGGATGAAACCTGAAACTTGCTGCTTAAAATTGATAAATTAGAAGAAGAAAATAAGAAATTAAAGCAGCAATTAGGAGGTAGAAAAATGAAAATGAAGGTTTCAGGTCTTGATACATTGGCTGAGGCTGTTGACAAGTTAGGATCAGAAACCACCCAAGGGCCTCTATGTATTAGCATGTGCAAAGGGTTTGGCAACAATAGGGTATAAAGTCTGCATTCAGACAACATCTCAGAAGGAACCAAAATAGAACCATGGGAGGTTGACACACAATAACTCATTGATGATGCTGCTGATACACAAGAGCCAACAATTGAATCAGAGCATCCCATGAATTTTAACCTAGAAACCGACACACAAGAACCTATCAACAATGTTGCTGATACACAAGAACCAACAATTGAGACATAGGTTTTTAAGGAAGAAGAAGTGGGAATTGTTCCACAAGAACCTGTCAATGAAGTTGTTGATACACAAGAACCAGTAGCTAAGGTAGAGCATTTCGAAACCCAATATGTTGTTACAGCCTCTACTGCTATTGAACAAGAAATTTCATAGGACCCTCAAGCAGGGTGGAATTCAGAAAATTTTTTTGTTGGTATTAGAACTGCAGAATTGGAAGCAACTGGCACTGTCCCTAAAAAGGGGAATTATTTATGTGGAAGAACATCAAAAGGCTATTCATAACCTTAAGGATTAGTGGGATGAGGAATTGCTAACATAAAAGTTGATAAAGTGGGAAACGAGGAAAGTTGAGATGCAGAAGGAAAAATAGAGACAACAAATACAACAAGAGGTAAAGAGGTTAACTAAAGAGAAAGGTAAAATGTATGTGTTAGCCCTAAATATTTTGGGTTGCAAGTCGCCATGTCCATCCTACCGGATCTTCTTGTGGGATTTTTTTTTTTTTTAATCTTTTCCATTTAAAAGTTATTTATGAGAACAGACCTTACGAGAGTAATTCCACTAAAAATTTTCTAGAGGTATTTCACTCATGCGATTTCGATGAGCAGAGTTTGTTAGGTGAACTATTTTTATCTAATGTTTTTGTTGAGCATTCTAGTTTACAGATAGCTATAAATATCCCCCCCTATGTTGGATATTTGCATCTATGGGCTTTCATATCTTTTATGTTAAATAAAATTGGTTGGCACCTTGCCACAAAATCATTTGTTATGAATGAAGAAAAGGAAACCTCGATGGTGATATCAGAACTTGGTATGGCCACTACTATGAGACGGTAATTCAAGAAGTTTCTCAGTAACCCTAGAATGACAGAAAAATTTTCCCTCTATAGGAGAAGGATTGTTGGGTTTTGTTTTAATATTCATGAAAAATTGAAAAGTAGAGCAATTGGTCGGGAACCTGAAACAGTGGGAAGCTTGTAGTGACACATTACAAGCAGGGGATCCCTTTAAATACCGCAATTTGTTGTTACTCAAGTCCCTGAATATGTACAAATTGTCAAAATGATGGGATATTTTTGGATGGGGCTCAAATTCAAGTTTCCTTTGATTTTACTCCCGATTGAGAAATACCAACCTCACTTTTGCCTAAACAGATATGATAAACATTCCTGGACAACTCAGCTTGTGTCTACACAGGAGTACAGGAAAGACAACGAAGACACTACTGGTGCTATGATTTCACAAGACTGCATTAGCAACATGCCAGTGTCATAATAGCCAAGTAACCTAAAGATTCCGAAGACACTGCATTAGGACATGCAATGGCTTCAGTTGGGGGGAGATGTTGGGTGTAATATTTAAGGATATTTCAGGCATCCTTTCCCCCATTTTCGACCATTTTCCCTCATTTGAACCTACAATCTCCCTAGTACAATGTCACTCCCTCTGGTAAAGAAGCAATATTTTCTTTGACGTACTATTATGCTATTTTATGCTAATTATTGAATGAAAAGATGCATTCTTTGGGATGACTAACTAGGGTATCTATGGAAGAGTTCTTCAGAATGTTTTTCTTTCATGTATTGGCATAGCTATTAATAGCCATAGATGAATGACTGTTGCGATTCCTTCTTTTTACACGGTTCAAGTTGTTGTTACACCTCAAGTTTTTCTGTTGTACACGATTCGAGTTGTTGTTACACCATGAAGTTGATGTTACACTACGAATTGTCAAAATTGTAGCTGCTATTTTCAAAGACAATTGTCAAGGGACATATAAGGTAATTCCATGCAGATAAGAAAATTTGAGCAGTTATAATTGTGTCTAACCAAGAATGGTGTAACCACAACAAATACTTACTGAAACAACTTGTAACAATTTATATCTTTTTATTATCTCTGTTAGCTTAATCAACACGAGAATCGCAGATTCTCGTCATTGATTTGTTTTCCTAATTTTGGGACTTTGAAAAGACTTTACAAAAAAAGCTTAGTCTCATGTGAAGGTGGGTGAATAAAATGAATAAAATGAATACAATACTGACATTTTGATCTTGTACTCTTCATCTATTTTGAATATAAGCATATCTCATGATGTTATTGTAATTTATGTTTTGAATTTCTAACTAAGTTTTCATTTTCTTCCTACATCCTGTTAGGGAGGAAGGGGCCTTCTCTTTAGCAGGGATTGTAGTGTTGTTAGGATATTTATTTCTTTCATGCGTTAAGTGTGGATTTATTATTATCATTGTACATGTTCTTTGTGGATAGATACACTTATGCTTCCAGTTTTATCGTGTGTTGTTACACACATTAATCAATTCCATGTTATTTAATTTTTGTTATATCTTTAGCTAATAGTGTATGGTGTGCCTATCTTTATTTTGAAGTTTTTATGAAGTGTGGATTCTTTCCTTTCCAAGTGTGTTTCATTTTTGCAGTGTGATTTTTAATTCTTGCAAGTTTGTATTTCCATTCTGCAAGAGTATTTTAATTTCTCCAAGCTTGTTCAATGATATCTTTTCTTTTCTATTTTACCTGGCTATTACATGTATCAGCACAAATAGTGCAAACACCTTTGAAACAAAAAGACTTACCCTGGTTGATAATTAATGATTGTGGAAGTGATAAAACTAACCAAACAATACCCAATACTATGTTTCTTCATATAGACAAGTTACGTTTTGAATGAAATAATTTAGACAAATTCTATCTTTGATATATCTATGTGCATTGTGGATTGCCTTATTTGTAGACAATCTATTTTGGTTATTTCTTTTATGTTGTAATTCATTTTTACTAGTCTCTAATAATGTATTTACCTTGTTATAGATATGAGTTTGAAGGTCATGATGATGATTACATGAGAAAGGATATGTAAAAGTAAAAGGGAAAAAACAAGTAGTTGTAGACACTAATGACCAAAAAAAATGGTAAACAATGATCACTTATCACATAGTTTATTTTATTAATGAGGATCAAATCATTATGGATGGACATATGTCAAATCACTAAGGAAGTCCCTCATCTTCTACAATTAGAAATATAATGTGATCAAAATAAAGATTTCTATTTCCATAGAAATGTGAGTCCACTTAATGTAGTCCCTGAGGAATGGTTACAAAAGAATGATGGAATATTTACATCCCATGCCCAAGGTAATTATTTTCATATATGTATTTTTCTTTTTTAAACTTTATATATATATATATATATATTTATAATATATATATATATATATATATATATATATATATATATATATATATATATATATATATATATATATAGAATTACCTATTCATTGATTCAAATATCATATTCTTCTATAATTATGATGATGAGAGAGAGAGAGAGAGATTGAATTAAGAAGAACCATTACATGTAGTGAGGCCAATTTTGGGACCTCTCTTTCCCAACCTTCACTCTCTTCCTATTGTCTTCTTATAATGTGTCTTGCTGATGAAATCAATTTTGATTGGGTTTGACTCCATCAATTACATAAATATCAAGTTCCCTTTTTACATTAAAATGTGACTTTATGACTTATACATACGAGCATAGACTATAAGCCCCCATAATATTTAGATCATTAACCTATATATTTTATATTACATATTTAAATGTTAGAATTGATTGAAATCATATTCTTTTATTATGTTTCTATTGAGTGCAGATAAGTAGGTTTCAAAAGATGAGGTTGAAATTGACAACAATTTTAATCAGATTTTGATGCCAAATTTATTTCACTTCCTTATATGCATACATATTTTTTCATGCCATGTTGTATACAAAGTTAAATTTCCTTTGGGGATGGCAATGCATCGACTTTTTACATGTGGAAAAAAATCACATTGTCATTTTTGTTAGGGAATTTAATTGTCTATAAAAAAAATCATTTACTCAAATATTAATTTTCAACTAGGATGTTGGTAAACTTTGAGATGCTACACCATATGTGCAGAGTGCAAGGAATTGATAGTATTTCTATCCTATTTTTGTAGAATGGAAACCAAAGTAGGCAACTCATGGCTATCTAAGGACACTCACGTGGAAATTAAATCACTCGTGTGGAAAGTAAATCACTTGTGTAGAAAGTAAATCACTCATGCAGAAAGTAAATCACTCGTGCGGAAAGTAAATCACTCGTGTGGAAATTAAATGCACACCAAACTAAGTAAAAGGTAAGGAAAAGGGATAGGAGCCTATATCTTCTCACACTCTTCACAAAATTCCACACAACTTGTAAGCAATGAAAATAAGGCAGGAAGTATTAACGCCACACAACTGCAAGCATTGAAAGGGAAGGAAACTAGACTATTCTACATTTAAGAAAGGATAAGAAAATTAATCAATCCACCCATGATTTGTAAACACCAACAATTAATACTTCCATTAAAGAGAAATTCTTAACAATACATAACCAATAACTCCAATGATCAACAATATCTTCATTACAAAGTGGTGAATTATCTAGAAATCCTAGCTACTCTTTCTGCAAGCTTTGGCAACCTCCCTACTACTCTACTCCAACCTCTCTCTCTGAATAACTAACTATTCTCCTTTTATCTTCCCATACATATTAGACAAAGAAGCAAGGGGAGATTTGGAAGGAATTCCCAAAAAACCTAAATTGTTAAGGTTATTGACAAATTACAAAATATTGTGTTTGCTTGCTTTTGGTAGATCTTGGTTAGAGAAAAACTCAATATATTATTACATCTAATCCATATAACATACAATCAACGAAGAATAGGTTTGATTCAATTCATTTGCTAACTAGTTACTTTGTTTGGATTGTATTTTTCCAACGTTCACAACAAGAATAATATGATGGAAAGAACCACGTGTAGCTCCTAAATCAAACAATTCTAGGGAAACCTCTTGAGGGTCACTTAATTGGGGATTTTATTGAAAAAAACTCATATCGCATATTTTCCAAATTCATCTTCTTTTCTCTAGAAATTGTGCTTGAAGTTTGTTATCTGTTTTTTCTTAGAACAAGATGTTTGAACTATAGATCATGAGCTAGAGCCCTATGGAGTCAATGTTGATATGAATTAGGTAACATCAACCCATGTAAACATCCCTAGGAACAAAATCTATGTTCTGAAATTTATCTTGGAGCTGCATAGATGTGCCAACCACAAAGGCTGGTTACAATAACTTCATAGGAACCACATGAATAACATTAGGAAAATCATCATCACTAAATGCAATAATAATCATTACTAATTCATAAAAAATAAATTAAACTAACAATCATTAACTATTCAAACATTCCTAATCTTATTATGGCATATTTATGAAAACATAAAAGAAAATAGGTAATATATTGGTAAAGAAGTGCAAGTGAATGACTAAAAATGGGTGTTTCGAATGGTGAAAAAGGTGAAAATTTGGTGATTTTAAATCTCCCAATGCCTATACTTTTACACATCCTCACACAAAAAAGATAGGGTTGATATTACAGAGACTTCTAACTTTTCAAATGTATCCAACTTGCATGGTTGTACCAAGTATCTCATTGACAACAAGTGCAATGGAATGCCATTTTCCATCCTCACTCTATTTTGATTAGTTTCATGAAAACAATCTCCCATATGACTCTCACCATTTTTCATTCTACCATTGGTAGAGATTGTTGTTGAGATTTCTTTAGGACTACAATCTAGGAATAAGTGCATCAAACTTTCCCGTTTATTGCAAAAAATGCCACTGTGACACCACCCAATACCTCTACCAATACTTTTCCCTTGACCATGAATTATTTTCTTATTTTCCCACTATCCTTCCATGAATTATTTCATCAAAATAATGTTGATGGACTTGATCATTTCTCTTATTTCCACAAAAGGTTCTTATGGAGCAACTTTCCCTTTCACATCCAACATTGTGCTTGTATGGCAACATTGATTCATATTTTTTTATGTTCAACACTAGTTCTTGTGTGGAAGTGTTGATGTTGTCTTGGAATTTGTTGCATCTGCTGGGTGTGCATACATGCTATTATAATTGGGTTTTTGTGTTGATATTTAAATTGCCCAAGAAAAGACATAGTGTTGAGCACAAATGTTAATGCACAGTAACCAACACCACTTGTTAATACCTCTCTTCTTACGCTATCGATAAAAGACAACAATTATTGCCAAATAATGCCTTAAAACCTCTACAAACAATAATTTTCCCATTTTGTCAAAATTGTATTTCTCATAAAAAGGCCTTCTTAAAACACATGTCTCCATTTCCCAATCATGAACAAAAGTAAGTAATCTAACTTATGATATTTCAATCCATGTTTACCTGGATCAATTTATCAGTTTTATGTTCGTTCCCATAGCCAACATATATTCAAAAGTATCCTTTTAACAATTATGGTGGAGTTCCAACAATATGTACATGGAGTTGCAACAAATTCAAAGAAATGGACATTTCATGCCAACAACATTTCAGATTGAGGAGATTTTTGGTGGGCATGTTTATTACCATTAATGTCCTTATCTACCAAAAATCATAGCAATTCATTGCATAGATATCGAGATATAACAAATAAGTTGCCACATGAGTGGCAAAAAGTTGTTACAGGTGTAACAACAAATTGTTACAAGTGTACCAACAAACTTTGTTAACCAATTTATCACAAGGTACAAGATGGATTTTAATGAATTTTTATGAGTAGTTTTTTATTATTTTAATGCTTCTCCACACCAAAAATAGAAGCTACCTAATGCATGGAGCTAGAGATATAAAAACAAAATGGTTATAGGTGATGATTCTTATTTTCTCAAAAATCATAAACTAGTTTTGCTTGACATTTTGTTGGTTTATTCATCTTACCTTAATGCTTCCCTCCTCCAAATTTTGTGGTCATGCAACACATGGGTTGGAAGATATCCTTGAATCAGTTGCTACATTTTATATGAAAATGACAATGTCAATGAATGAGAAATTACTAAGAGTCGTTTTCTTGTCCTTGGAAGCCTAAGCTAGGACTACACCTTACTCTTGACCTTCTTCAACTTATATTTCTTTTCAACATACCAAGTTAGAAAAAAAGCATAATCCATATTTTACAAGAAATCTCCCCCACACCTACCCTTTTTCATGTCCTCATGCAAACAAAGTAGAGTTGTCAACATGAAAGTCGACCAACTTGCACTTTCCCTTATCTTTTTATCATGATGCCTTAAAAGGATGTTTTTATAGTTAACAAGCTTGGTCGTTCAACGACTATTATAACAGTATGAGTTGCTTCTCAAAGCTTTTCAGTTGCATCTACCATCTATTTTGACACAAGACTCTTTGCACAAGTTAGATTGTACATATATGTTTCTGATAAGAATACAAAATAGTTAACAACTTGTCATCTCCTCATACCTCTTTCATTCAAAAAAACCAATTGATCTTATCGCTAGATATTGTAGCCTCGATAGGATCAATTCTTCCCTCAAATAGAGGAAGATAATGAATTTTTTCCTAGCTCCTTGACATGAATTTTTTCACCTTCAACTGTAACATTTCTCAACAACATTCGCTGCACTAATAATCACTTCATATGGATCAATTCGACTGCCAAAAATATTGAATATACTCCTCAAGTTGTCTTAAAGGAAGAATATTTGTTTTCCAAAAACAAATTTAAGATCATTATTTTCATTTCTTTTGCATCCAATGTTGAGGATGGTGAAAGGATTAAAATTTTAATATTTTCTTCCTAGGATATGGCCAACCAAGTAGCTAATATGGAGTTTGCTCTATACACAAAAGAATGAATTACTAACACGAGGGAGAAAACTGAATAAAATCCCAATCTACAAATGGAAGCTACATACCAATACAATATTTGAATGACTAATTATAGATAAGCTTAGGCCTAACATGTGTAGGGAAAGAAAATAGGGTGTTCTAAAATTAATGTGAAAAGGAGTCATGAGGACTAAACTCAACCTAAAGATGGCCAAACTTGAGCTTTAAAAGAAAAATTCCCTCAAAATATCTCATGTGTTTGGATCTCCATTCTATAACAAAAGGTGATGCGGGAGCATCCAGCTCAATATTATCATTGTATTATAGTAGAAATAGGGGGTCTTGTATTTCAAGGAAGTTGGTTTCCTAAGTATTGGATTTATGAAATTATTTAATGTTTTGAGTGATTTTAATGAGAGCAGGAATTAATTGAATATTGTAAGGCTTTATTGTAAATGTTCTCGAATGTAGGAGAACATGAGAGATTTAGGATAGTTGAGAGATTGAGGGATTGAGAATTGATTGTAAATATTAGTTTAGGAGTCAGTTCATGAATCTAGGGATTAGAGAGGAGTTTTAGGAACAAGAAGGAGAGTTTAGGATTTTGTTGAGGGATTCAGGGATCTAAACCGGAAAGTGGTTTTAGAACCACATTGTATAAATGTAAGCTTAAAAGGCATGAACAGAGGTCGGAGAGGTTGAATAGAAAAATAGATAGCAGATTGGAGTGTTGTAAGCCTACGGAAAGATTAGGAAATAGAGGCCACTGATATTGAAAATCAGGCCAGAGAGACAGAGATCTCAGTTTCTAATCCATTGTTGTAATTATATAGATACAAAGATTAATTAAAATCCTGTATAAGCATGTGATTGAGTGTTGAATGGTGAGTTGAATGTATTTGGAAAGTGTACATATATATTTATGTAGGCAAACACAGTAAGCGCAAGGAGGCAGAGTCGAGGTGGATTACACAGAGGAAGACGTGACGAGGAGGATCATAATGGATTGTTAAATCCATTAGAATGATCGAAGCCAAAGCTCAGGAGGGGAAGCGCAGTTAAAAACATCGAGAGACCAAGCTTTGAAGAAAGCCAGAAACCATAGAGACATTAAATAAATGGTGCAAACAAAACAGTGAAGAATTGATACTCAGTAGCCGTCGGATCTTGAAGATCGACAGCCCAAAGTAAATCGCAAGATTGAATCGGCGAAGTGAGTCAATCGGGATCATATCGCATATTCCACAGGGTGGAATGCGATTGCGACATGTGATCTATAGCTGGACCCGAAAACCAATCAACAATAACATAGAAACCCTATCGGGTCCGTGAACAAAGTCGGATCGGAGTTTTAAAACGGAAGAGTTAAGCGCAATGGTCTAGCGATTGTGAACAGACGATTAATTGTCGACCGTCAGATCACGATCCTAATCGACGATCACGATTAAATCGCCCATCGCAAATGGGAGGAAGTGGAGATCGGAGTGGTGCAATGGAAAGGCTTGGAGAGCTGGACCCAATGGACCTATAATGGCGAATACGTAATATTTGAAATCTGCTAACCGCATTCAGAGCGGGATTTCCATAATTTCCTTTGTATTCCCATATTCTTATATTTCCCAATAAATGTGAATGGCAGGGTTTTAATGATAAAGAACCAATATATTATATTCTGATAATCGCATATCGGAAAGGAAGGATTGATGAGGACTCGGGGGGGGGGGGCCGATAGCCGATAGCGATAAAGGGGGTTCTCGTTGAATGTGCCAAGACCATATCCAAGCGGAGAAAGGTATGATTTGTGCGATTTTCCTTTGGAAATGGTTTAAAGCGAAATATGTGCTGATAGAGTACTTATGTGAGGATCATATATTAACCAAAGTTTTAAAAGAGAATGGTTATATATATGCGGAAATGGACTAATTAGAGGCTTAACTAAGGTTTATAAAGGTTTTAACAGTCCCGATAAGAAGGATTGAGGAAGGTTGTAATAAAAGGGTTGAACGAAGGATTATAATGTCCTGATAGAGGGTTTAAAGCGGGATGATTGAGTTCCGACCAAAAGGAACTGTTGTATTGGGCCTTAATCATTTATGGCTTGTAGATTTGACTTAAGTGGGGGTCAATTGTTGGGAAAACAATTTATGCATAGGTATATATGCATACTGTGGGTATGCGCAGGGAAAACCCTACGTCATTTTGGTATTAGAGTTGAATTATAAATGAACCATTTGGTATAAGGCAGAAGAAAGCAATTATGAATGAAATTTTCTTGAAAGAATTTAGAACCGAGAGATGTGCATGCAGGCAAGAGAGATCAGATTCTAATTTGAAAATCAAGCAACCAGAGTACATTTAGGAGAATGGAGAAGAACAATTAAGTTCTTAGAGGTAGGTAAAGCAGAATTAAGAAGAGATTGCAGAGACAGAAAGAATCCACAACGATGTTTGGAGAATGGAGACTCACTTGGATGTGAAGAATGAATGGAGAATCGTGTAGGTATTGTGTTTGTTTAATTCTGATTTGAGTTTCACTGACAAAGAAATAGATTGAGGATTGATGGTTGCAACAATGAAGTATCTCAACAAAGTAGATCAAACCTTAAGGGATAGTAATGAAAGAAGTTGTTAATGAATTCTGAGTGGAAGAAAACTCAGCAAAGAAGGAATTGTTGCTGATAGCTAAAGCTTTGCCCAGATAAAGTCGGAGGATTGAAAGAAAGGATCAGATTCTAAAATTTGATTGACAGTAGTTGAATATCGAGAAATTGTGCAGTGGAAGCATAAAGATTTTCTGAAACAGATTTGCAAGAATGGTGAGATTCTGAAGGTAGTTGAAGGTATGCATTTTTGTCTAACGATTAGTAGATATGGAATGAATGAAATTTTATAGTAAGATTACAGTAGTTAAACTGTAAGAGGGATGTTTGTAAGTTTTGGAAGTAACAGAGTTTGAAGACACAGCTGAAAGCTAGTGAGAAGGATAGTCCATTCAAAAGTGCAGGTGAATGGAAGGACAAGATTAGATCAAGATCTTGAAGGTAAGCTGATATGGTTTTATTTGGATTTGAAGATTAGAATATTGTAGTCTTTGCATTGAAGCAGAAGTATTATTGCAACTCCCAAAAGGCAATTCCATAGAAGATGTTGTTGGAATTACTAATAGATAAAGGAAGCTAGTGAAAGTTTCTAAGTGAAAACATAGATGTGGCAGAACCTTGAGGAATTCCAATAGAGATTGGATAAGGAGGACAGTTGTGTTCTTAGAAGATGCGAATGAGTTGAAGCCCAAAAAGAGAAAAGAGAAGTGCTCAAAGGAGGTTCCAGAGATAGGGAACCAATTGCTTGCCAAAAGGCCGAGTGAGGAAAGCTTGGTGAGGTAAGTGGTGGCAAGACAGGACTTTTTGTTGAAGAGGCTTTAGTGCAACTCATAGTAAAGTGAGTGCGGAACTCATAGAGATGGAGAGGATGACGGCTAGTGACAGTTGTAACAGAGGTTCTGAAAGATACCATAGCAGAGGACAAAAGGAGAAGGATGCCAAGGCAAATGGCATACATAGATAGTTAAGCAAAGAGGAATATGAGAGGGAGAAGGCTAAGATAGTGGTTCAGCTTGAGGTGTTAATGGAGATGTTGCAAAGAAATGAAGTAGACCAGAAGCATGGTTATGTCACGAGAAAGAAGGTGAAGTGGAGGAGGCTACAAGAGAAGAGGAATCATCAGGTGAATATGCAGTTGATGAAGGAACTAAGGGAACTTGAACAGGTTATAGATGCCAAACAGAGGATAGAGAAGCTCGAAAGAGTTGAGCTACATCAAAAGGGAGATGTTGAAGAAGATGTTGAAGTTTCGATATGTGAACCAGAAAGTGGACCATTACTTTTTGAAAGTGATGAAGAGCTAGAGGATTTGAATCATATGAATGATTCGAAGTAGCCAAAAGACTTGATGACTGAAGCATCAAATAAGACCGTAAGGTCTTGTGATTTTAAAACTAATGATTTGTGTATGATTGCAAGTTTGGAAGAAGATAGACAGTCTTTTAAAGTTGTTAAAGATGAGAAAGAGTACCTTCCAGAAGATGAACGTTTTGAAGCAGAATATGACAAAGAGGCTGGGAAAGAATCAGTTCACTACAATGGACAAATGCTGGAAGACATCATTGAAATAGATGACGAGAAGGGGAGAATAGCTGACAGTCTCAAGAGTTCTTTGAGTTTGGATTAGCATACTGATATGCTGACAGAAGAAGAGAAATCAATGCAACATACTGAAATGTTGCTAAAGGGAAAAGAGGTACAGAGGCCTTATATTTTATTATTATAATGATTGTCTTATAATTGAAGATGTTGTTGCAGATGCTGGAACATATTTGGCACAGGTGGATAGCCAAATGGAAGAAGAAGAGGAAGAACATCTACTGAAGGATGTTAAGGAAGATTTAGCAGAGGAAGAAGGACCATGTGATAATGAGACAATAACAAATGAGGAAATGGAAGATTATGTAAAATTTCAAAAGTTCACTCCAAGTAAAATCATTGAGTTATGTAGAGAATTAGACTTTCAAAGGAGGAAGTTGGAAGAGCAGAGGATGAATGTCCAGGATAGATTGTTGAAGAAGGATGACAAAGCAGTTGTCATAAATAATAATCAAGAAGAAGTTGATAGATGCAGAAAACAGAGGCAAGAAATTTTTCTAAAAGACAATGTAGTAGCAACATAAAAGGTGCAAAACAACAGTAAGGGTGGAAAGGAAGCGATCAAAACAAGTGAAGAACAAGCAAGAATGAGAGTTCAACAATCAAGAGATGGAAACAATCAGCAGACAGAGGATAAAAAGGACAGATAAATTGAGTTGATAAGGAGGTTAATGATGAAAATGTCTCAGAGAAAGACAACAACAAAAAAGAAAAGGAGTGACAACAAGAGAAAGACAGTAGCAGACCTTGAGAGTAGGGCAAGTGGAGCATTACAGCATAAAATATGGAGACCTGGAGAACAACAACATATAACAACAACAATAGAGCAATTGACAAGCAAGGACAGATTACAAAATAAATTTTGGGATCCAGGGGGAAACAATTATCCAAACTTATGACTAGGTGGTCATAAATTTTCTTACATGGGGAGTCTGATGCAGGAGCATCCAACTCAATATTATCATTGTATTCTAGTAGAAATAGGGGGTCTTGTATTTCAAGGAAGTTGGCTTCCTAAGTATTGGATTTATGAAATTATTTAATGTTTTTGTGTGATTTTAATGAGAGCAGGAATTAATTGAATATTGTAAGGCTTTATTGTAAATGTTCTCAAATGTAGGAGAACATGAGAGATTTAGGATAGTTGAGAGATTGAGGGATTGAGAATTGATTGTAAATATTAGTTTAGGAGTCATTTCATGAATCTAGGGATTAGAGAGGAGTTTTAGGAACAAGAAGGAGATTTTAGGATTTTGTTGAGGGATTCAGGGATCTAAACCAGAAAGTGGTTTTAGAACCCCATTGTATAAATGCAAGCTTAAAAGGCATGAACAGAGGTTGGATAGGTTGAATAGAAAAATATATAGCAGATTGGAGTGTTGTAAGGCTACGGGTAGATTAGGAAATAGAGGCCACTGATATTGAAAATCAGGCCAGAGAGACAGAGATCTCAGTTTGTAATCCTTGTTGTAATTATATAGATACAAAGATTAATTAAAATCCTGTATAAGCATGTGATTGAGTGTTGAATGGTGAGTTGAATGTATTTGGAAAGTGTACATATATATTTATGCAGGCAAACACAGTAAGCGCAAGGAGACAGAGTCGAGGTGGATTACACAGAGGAAGACGTGACGAGGAGGATCATAATGGATTGTTAAATCCATTAGAATGATCGAAGCCAAAGCTCAGGAGGGAAAGCACAATTAAAAACATCGAGAGACCAAGCTTTGAAGAAAGCCAGAAACCATAGAGACATTAAATAAATGGTGCAAACAAAACAGTGAAGAATTGATACTCAGTAGCTGTCGGATCTTGAAGATCGACAGTCCAGAGTAAATCGCAAGATTGAATCGGCGAAGTGAGTCAATCGGGATCGTATCACATATTCCATAGGGTGGAATGTGATTACGATATGTGATCTATAGCCGGACCCGAAAACGAATCAACAATAACATAGAAACCCTATCAGGTCCGTGAACAAAGTCGGATCAGAGTTTTTAAACGGAAGAGTTAAGCGCAATGGTCTAGCGATTTCGATCAGACGATTAATCATCGACCGTCAGATCACGATCCTAATCGACGATCACGATTAAATCGCCCATCGCAAATGGGAGGAAGTGGAGATTGGAGTGGTGCAACGGAAAGGCTTGGAGAGCTGGACCCGATGGACCTATAATGGCGAATAGGTAATATTTGAAATCTGCTAACCGCATTCGGAGCGAGATTTCCATAATTTCCTTTGTATTCCCATATTCTTATATTTCTCGATAAATGTGAATGTCAGGGTTTTAATGATAAAGAGCCAATATATTATATTCTGATAATCCCATATCGGAAAGGAAGGATTGGTGAGGACTCGGGGGGGAGCCGATAGCCGATAGCGATAAAGGTGGTTCTCGTTGAATGTGCCAAGACCATATCCGAGCGGAGAAAGGTATGATTTGTGTGATTTTCCTTTGGAAATGGTTTAAAGCGAAATATGTGCTGATAGAGTACTTATGTGAGGATCATATATTAACCAAATTTTTAAAAGAGAATGGTTATATATATGCGGAAATGGACTAATTAGAGGCTTAACTAAGGTTTATAAAGGTTTTAACAGTCCCGATAAGAAGTATTAGGAAGGTTTTAATAAAAGGGTTGAACAAAGGATTATAATGTCCCGATAGAGGGTTTAAAGCGGGATGATTGAGTTCCGACCAAAAGGAACTGTTGTATTGGGCCTTAATCATTTATGACTTGCAGATTTGACTTAAGTGGGAGTCAATTGCTGGGAAAACAATTTATGCATAGGTATATATGCATACTGTGGGTATGCGCAGGGAAAACCCTACGTCATTTTGGTATTAGAGTTGAATTATAAATGAACCATTTGGTATAAGGCAGAAGAAAGCAATTATGAATGAAAGTTTCTTGAAAGAATTCAGAACCGAGAGATGTGCATGCAGGCAAGAGAGATCAGATTCTAATTTGAAAATCAAGCAACCAGAGTACATTTGGGAGAATGGAGAAGAACAATTAAGTTCTTAGAGGAAGGTAAAGAAGAATTAAGCAGAGATTGCAGAGACAGAAAGAATCCACAACGATGTTTGGAGAATGGAGATTCACTTGGATGTGAAGAATGAATGGAGAATCGTGTAGGTATTGCGTTTGTTTAATTCTGATTTGAGTTTCACTGACAAAGAAATAGATTGAGGATTGATGGTTGCAACAATGAAGTATCTTAGCAAAGGAGATCAAACCTTAAGGGATAGTAATGAAAGAAGCTGTTAATGAATTCTGAGTGGAAGAAAACTCAGCAAAGAAGGAATTGTTGCTGATAGCTAAAGCTTTGCCCAGATAAAGCCGAAAGATTGAAAGAAAGGATCATATTCTAAAATTTGATTGACAGTAGTTGAATATCGAGAAATTGTGCAATGGAAGCATAAATATTTGCTGAAACAGATTTGCAAGAATGGTGAGATTCTGAAGGTCGTTGAAGGTATGCAATTTTGTCTAATGATTAGTAGATATGGAATGAATGAAATTTTATAAAGATTACAGTAGTTAAACTGTAAGAGGGATGTTTGTAAGTTTTGGAAGTAACAGAGTTTGAAGACACAGTTGAAAGCTAGTGGGAAGGATAGTCCATTCAAAAGTGCAGGTGAATGGAAGGACAAGATTAGATCGAGATCTTGAAGGTAAGCTGATATGGTTTTATTTGGATTTGAAGATTAGAATATTGTAGTCTTTGCATTGAAGCAGAAGTATTATTGCAACTCCCAAAAGGCAATTCCATAGAAGATGTTGTTAGAATTACTAATAGATAAAGGAAGTTGGTGAAAGTTTCTAAGTGAAAATATAGATGTGGCAGAACCTTGAGGAATTCCAATAGAGATTGGATAAGGAGGACAGTTGTGTTCTTAGAAGATGCGGATGAGTTGAAGCCAAAAAAGAGAAAAGATAAGTGCTCAAAGGAGGTTCCAGAGATAGAGAACCAATTGCTTGCCAAAAGGCTGAGTGAGGAAAGCTTGGTGAGGTAAGTGGTGGCAAGACAGGACTTTTTGTTGAAGAGGCTTTAGTGAAACTCATAGTAAAGTGAGTGCGGAACTCATAGAGATGGAGAGGATGACGACTAGTGACAGTTGTAACAGAGGTTATGAAAGAGACCACAGTAGAGGACAAAAGGAGAAGGATGCCAAGGCAAATGTCATACAAAGATAGTTAAGCAAAGAGGAATATGAGAGGGAGAAGGCTAAGATAGTATTTCAGCTTGAGGTGTTAATGGAGATGTTGCAAAGAAATGAAGTAGACCAGAAGCATGGTTATGTCATGAGAAAGAAGGTGAAGTGGAGGAGGCTACAAGAGAAGAGGAATCATCAGGTGAATATGCAGTTGATGAAGGAACTAAGGGAACTTGAACAGGTTATAGATGCCAAATAAAGGATAGAGAAGCTCAAAAGAGTTGAGCTACATCAAAAGGGAGATGCTGAAGAAGATGTTGAAGTTTCGATATGTGAACCAGAAAGTGGGCCCTTACTTTTTGAAAGTGATGAAGAGCTAGAGGAGTTGAATCATATGAATGATTCAAAGCATCTGGAAGACTTGATGACTGAAGCATCAAATAATACCATAAGGTCTTGTGATTTTAAAACTAATGATTTGTGTACGATTGCAAGTTTGGAAGAAGATAGACAGTCTTTTAAAGCTGTTAAAGATGAGAAAGAGTACCTTCCAGAAGATGAAATTTTTGAAGCAGAATATGACAAAGAGGCTGGGAAAGAATCAGTTCACTACAATGGACAAATGCTGGAAGACATCATTGAAATAGATGATGAGAAGGGGAGACTAGCTGACAGTCTCAAGAGTTCTTTGAGTTTGGATCAGCATACTGATATGCTGACAGAAGAAGAGAAATCAACGTAACATACTGAAGTGTTGCTAAAGGGAAAAGAGGTACAGAGGCCTTATATTTTTTTATTATAATGATTGTCTTATAATTGAAGATGTTGTTGCAGATGCTGGAACATATTTGGCACAAGTGGATAGCCAAATGGAAGAAGAAGAGGAAGAACATCTACTGAAGGATGTTAAGGAAGATTTAGCAGAGGAAGAAGGACCATTTGATAATGAGACAATAACAAATGAGGAAATGCAAGATTATGTAAAATTTCCAAAGTTCACTCCAAGTAAAATCATTGAGTTATATAGAGAATTAGACTTTCAAAGGAGGAAGTTGGAAGAGAAGAGGATGAATTTCCATGATAGATTGTTGAAGAAGGATGACAAAGCAGTTGTCATAAATAATAATCAAGAAGAAGTTGATAGATGCAGAAAACAGAGGAAAAAAATTGTTCTAAAAGACAATGTAGTAGCAACAAAAAAGGTGCAAAACAACAGTAAGGGTGGAAAGGAAGCGATCAAAACAAGTGAAGAACAAGCGAGAATGAGAGTTCAGCAATCAAGAGATGGAAACAATCAGCAGACAGAGGATAAACTGGACAGAGAAATTGAGTTGATAAGGAGGTTAATGATGAAAATGTCTCAAAGAAAGACAACAGCAAAAAAGAAAAGGAGTGACAACAAGAGAAAGACAGTAGCAAACCTTGAGAGTAGGGAAAGTGGAGCATTACAACATAAAATATGGAGACCTAGAGAACAACATCAGATAACAACAACAATAGAGCAATTGACAAGCAAGGACAGATTACAAAATAAAGTTTGGGATCTAGGGGGAAACAATTATCCAAACTTATGACCAGGTGGTCATAAATTTTCTTACATGGGGAGTCTAATGCAAGAGCATCCAACTCAACATTATCATTGTATTCTAGTAGAAATAGGGGGTCTTGTATTTCAAGGAAGTTGGTTTCCTAAGTATTGGATTTATGAAATTATTTAATGTTTTGAGTGATTTTAATGAGAGCAGGAATTAATTGAATATTGTAAGGCTTTATTGTAAATGTTCTCGAATGTAGGAGAAAATGAGAGATTTAGGATAACTGAGAGATTGAGGGATTGAGAATTGATTGTAAATATTAGTTTAGGAGTCAGTTCATGAATCTAGGGATTAGAGAGGAGTTTTAGGAACAAGAAGGAGATTTTAGGATTTTGTTGAGGGATTCAGGGATCTAAACCAGAAAGTGGTTTTAGAACCCCATTGTATAAAGGTAAGATTAAAAGGCATGAACAGAGGTTGGAGAGGTTGAATAGAAAAATAGATAGCAAATTGGAGTGTTGTAAGCCTACGGGCAGATTAGGAAATAGAGGTCACTGATATTGAAAATCAGGCCAGAGAGACAAAGATCTCAGTTTGTAATCCATTGTTGCAATTATATAGATACAAAGATTAATTAAAATCATGTATAAGCATGTGATTGAGTGTTGAATGGCGAGTTGAATGTATTTGGAAAGTGTACATATATATTTATGCAGGCAAACACAGTAAGCGCAAGGAGGCAGAGTCGAGGTGGATTACATAGAGGAAGACGTGACGAGGAGGATCATAATGGATTGTTAAATCCATTAGAATGATCGAAGCCAAAGCTCAGGAGGGAAAGCACAGTTAAAAACATCGAGAGACCAAGCTTTGAAGAAAGCCAGAAACCATAGAGACATTAAATAAATGGTGCAAACAAAACAATGAAGAATTGATACTCAGCAGCCGTCGGATCTTGAAGATCGACAGCCCAGAGTAAATCGCAAAATTGAATCGGCAAAGTGAGTCAATCGGGATCGTATCGCATATTCCACAGGGTGGAATGTGATTGCGACATGTGATCTATAGCCAGACCCGAAAGCCAATCAACGTAACATAAAAACCCTAGCGGGTCCGTGAACAAAGTCGGATCGGAGTTTTTAAACAAAAGAGTTAAGCGCAATGGTCTAGCGATTGTGATCAAGCGGTTAATCGTCTACCATTGGATTGCGATCCTGATCAACGATCACGATTAAATCGCCCATCGTAAATCGGAGGAAGTGGAGATCGGATTGGTGCAACGGAAAGGCTTGGAGAGTCGGACCCAATGGACCTATAGTGGTGAATACGTAATATTTGAAATCCGCTAACCACATTCGGAGCGGGATTTCCATAATTTCCTTTGTATTCCCGATAAATATTAATGGCGGGGTTTTAATGATAAAGAGCCAATATATTATATTTCGATAATCGCATATCGGAAAGGAAGGATTGATGAGGACCCAGGGAGGGAGCTGAAAGCCGATAGCGATAAAGGTGGTTCTCGTTGAATGTGCCAAGACCGTACCCAAGCGGAGAAAGGTATGATTTGCATGATTTTCCTTTGGAAATGGTTTAAAGCGAAATATGTGCCGATAGAGTACTTATGTGAGGATCATATATTAACCAAAGTTTTAAAAGGGAATGGTTATATATATGCGGTGATGGACTAATTAGAGGCTTAACTAAGGTTTATAAAGGTTTTAATAGTCTCGATAAGAAGGATTGAGGAAGGCTGTAATAAAGGGTTGAATGAAGGGTTATAATGTCCCAATATAGGGTTTAAAGCAGGTGATTGAGTTCCGACCAAAAGGAACTGTTGTATTGGGCCTTAATCATTTATGACTTGTAGATTTGACTTAAGTGAAGGTCAATTCCTAGGAAAATGATTTATGCATAGGTATATATGCATACTGTGGGTATGCGCAAGGAAAACCTTGCGTAAAAAGGATTCACTCTTATATAGCTTTTGAGTCTTGCTAATTCATAATAAAATAAACCACAAGCTAGTGGTAATGAATTGCAAGATTCCAAAACTATTTGCAACAATAATAATGCCTCCTTAGAACATGCTTTCTCAACATTACCATTACCACTTCTCATAAAGAAACAATTGATTCAATAGCTTTAATGAATTCATAACCAAATCCATATTTTGCATAGATATTAACCAACTGCAACCTTTAACAACATTCCATAATTGTGCTTCATATGAAGGATTTCTGAGTCCAAAAGTGATTGCAAGTTCAGAAACTCTACAAGTATAGAAAGCCTAATAGGGGTTTAACATGCATGAACACCACCAATCAAATGGTTGTTGATTATGGGTTGCAGGACACAATAAATAGTGAAAAAAAGAGTTTGTTGGGGACTGGAATAAAAGCTCTAAATAATGAAGACTTATGCAAACGCTGAGAAATAATTGAATCTTGTTGGATGAGTGATGTAGACAAATGGGTTAAGGGAATGGTAGTAGATGAGGGTAAAAACCTATTTGAAGGGAAGAGATAAGATGAAATAAAATATAATGTCAATCTTATAGTAGTATTTTATCATTATTCCCTAAATTTTCAACAAATAATAAAGTTTCAAGTTGGTTTTTTACCTTATATTTTACCTTAACATTTTGATGTTGTCAGTCATGCTGATGAAGGGATACTAAACCTGAGACCTAGATGTTGTTGAGGTGATCCAAAGTAGAGCTTTGATTTATTTAACCTACTATGTCAAAAGGTCAATGACTATTAACTCCGTACTATTCTATTGGATTTGAGATCAAAATGATGAAGGTTGTTGATCAAATATTGTTTCATAGGGAAGATCTAAACAAGTACACTACTGATCATCCTATAACAACACCTAGAAATTAAAAAGAAACAACACCTACAAAGTAGCAGCGAATATAACACCTGTAGTGTCACAACACATGCAGTGTAACAACACTTGCAGAGCAACAATGCTTGTGTAATAACAACACCTTTGGACTAACAATGCCTATAGAATAACAAAACTTGGAGAGTAACAACACATATAGAGTAAAAAGACTTACAGAGTAAATACCTACATAGTAAAAAAACCTATGGAGTAACAACACCTGGAGAGTAATAACACCTGCATAGTAACAACATCTAAAATTGGTTGCTAAAGCTTCTGAGAGGATGAAGTCTAAACTTGTTGCTTCCCTAGTTGTCCAACTATCGATCTGCCCTTCTTCTTTACGAAAATTAAAGGCTGCAACTATTGTTGATTTCTTCACAAAATATTCATCAAAAATGAACTCATGGTACAAGTATCACCATGTGAATGGATGTGTTGAAGTCAAGTATGGAAAGAAATTGTTGGATTACCAGTGATTCATGTATGTTGTTAACCAATGTGAGACAACTCACCATTGATGTAAATAGTGTCAAGGTACCTTAATACATCTTAATAGGTACAAATAGAGCTAAAGTTGAATAATTTACAATTATGGGACATTGATGTATTCCCACTTTCATCAATGAGAGAACTTGCCATTGATGTATGCAAGACTCAAGGTACTAAAAGAATCTCTAGTATTGAACCTAGGTAATGCGCTGGGGTCGATTGGTCAAGACTCGTTAGTAGAAGGTCCTTAATGCATCCCATGTCAACTAACATGAGCATACATAAAAAATTGAAGAATTGTAGAGGATCAACAACATGATGTAGAAATTATTGAGGATTTTTCTAGCCATTAACTTGGTTTTTGTAGGTTTTAACCCTGTACAGAAATTACCTACATACGAATTCTAAAACACAAAAAATAAATAATGCGAGAGCATAACACATAAAACACATACACACAGAGATTTTCCCCTGGATCCCAAAATTGGGACTACCAGCTTGATTTTTCATTATGTTCCTTTCAATGTTATAATACATATTTATACATGCCGAAGCATCCAATACCATGGACCGAAAACCGTCGTGTCCAAAATAGCTGTGCGAAAATCATGCACAAAACCATAGGTGGGTCTGACTAACCTAACATAGGGTCCAAAACCAAAATTTTCCAAGGTGCTGCCCCGGACCCCATAAAGTGGGGTTACGGGTACCCCTTAAACCCCCTGTGACCCTCCCTGCTACACAATTGACACAATGAAAGGGGGGCTCTGCCCCCCCTCTAACCCCTCGGTTAACTACGTGGGCTAATCGCGGAAAGAATATAACACAACCCAATAGTTTTCAAGCAAAGTCCTTGTCTAACTATTCTAGTGTCTAGGTTTTCACAATTAGACCTATTTCTATCTTTATTATTTTATTTATTTATTCATCTACATTGCCCTACTCTACTTGAAAGAGGAATCATATTCTCAAGTGTACGTAGATTTCAAATGAAGCCATGTGCGCAAAAAAATGATAAATATACTCATATTCAAATATGGAAGATATGCTTTGAATAATAGAATATGAGGATCTAGCTACTCTGGCTGATTTGGCACTGGGAGATGTTGGATGATGCAGGAATGTTGTGTACTAACAATTGTTGGAACCAAGATTCAATGTGAGATATGCTTCCTTGGCTTTAAGTTTCACTAGCATTTATTGGAATCCTCTTTTATCATGCCAATAATATATTTTGTGGCTTGTTGATTTCTCTCTTGAATGTGTGGATGATCCGACGATAAGCATGAAAGAAACTCCTCAATCTCAGGTTCAAATATCTTATCTCCCTTGATGATTTCTTATGAATCTTTGGTTTCTTCCATAGATCAATAAGGATGATTAAGGAAAATCCTTGAGTATTCTTCTTGATATTGTTCATGAACTTCTAGATATGCTTCTTGATGTTACTCATGGGTGCCTTTCTCTTCTCTTTCTCCTTGAGATGCAAACATTTTTTTGATTACAACCAACGCTTACTCCACGTAATATGTAGATAGGTATTTTACCGTGATCAAGATTTTCTCCATCTGAGATGTGGATGGGCCTTTAATAATTGTGAAGAGTTGAGATATTATTTGGAGTTACATTTCCTTCTTTTGTTCCACAAGATCTTCTGCTATCTAGTAGGATTTGTCAACACATAGTTTTTTGCATGGGGGAATACAAAATATTTTACTTTGAATGTAATTTATTGAAGCAAGGTATAAAACTTATTGGAGAAATAAATTGTTATTGATGTCAAAGTATGATCATTTGAAGAAAATAATTTCATAGGATTTAAGATCACTTTAAACGATTTCCAACAAATATCTCCATAACTCCTAACTCCTCTCCATTGAGGGGAAAATAAATTTTCAAGTCAAAAATACTTGTTTTTGACCTCCATCAAGTTGATGTACTTAAGAACAAGTCGACCCCCTCCCCAACGGACATGTCAGTTCAGTGTGTGATTGAATTAGTATAAATAAAGGCCATGCTCTTCCCTAATTTGGTGAGACTAGCTCAGTGAAGACAAGACAAGAAGAATTCAGACCTAAAGGAAAAGTAAAAAGCTTCATATTTCATGAAACTGGGAGTTGTTTGAAGGAGCAAGGCTTGGTTTTCTATCTTTTTTTTTTAATTAAGGATTCTAATCTGGATTTAAACAGGAACACAACAAATTATAGAGATAACCACAAACACAGAGATGCAGTGGAAATAATACTTCATTTCATTAATGTGAAATACTGAAATATGCTTACAAACAGAAATGGAAATAAACTAGCGAGGGCGATGGTAGCTTATCTCTGAGAAGAGATGTGGTAGATACATGCCTCTGAACTGTGTTACAATGAGGCTCAAAAGCCTATTTATTGTTGAGAAACAATGGAAAACCCTAAACATCCAAAAAACTTACCCTAGAATATGAAACGCCAAATTGTGGGCCCCGTTTGGGTAAATTGGTACATCAACTTCTGGGGGTCGTAACTTTGGGATACGATCTCTGTTTGACGTGCACGACATCTCGTTAGAAAGATATATCCAAGAACTACAACTTTGGGAAGAGAAATATTGGTCCATGAACCCATGCTACTCCCAGTTTTCTCAAAAAACGTCATTTAGGGCCTCAAAACAGCTTCGAAAGTTCAGGACCCGAAAAACTGCTAAAAATAGTAAACTGTGCTACAATTAAGGAAACTGAAAAGCTGAAAGAAACAATGGTGGGGGTCTAAGTGAACTTGACGAGTGACCACCAATATCCACCTGGATCAGATTCTTGGCAAGTTTTTCTAATCAAATTTTAAAGCCGTATTCCATTGTAGTTCGACCTATTTTGTGGCATCTTTTGGATCAAAATTGGGATTGTCCTTGGAGTATTGCTTTGGCCTCCTTGTGTCACAAAATTTGGCCTCAAACTAGGACTATTTTAGACTTGTGGTAAGGAATATGTTTTGGCCACTTGATTGTTTGAAATTATACTTGTGGTTCGGCCATAAGGCAAGAAATTAGGCCTGTAACAAACCTTAGCCTTGTAGTAGACCTTCACCCTATTACAAACCTCAGACTTGTGACTCGACTTGTGGTATTTTGACCCTACAACTAGGAGTAGAAATCAAACCCAATGGATGAATTTTTGTCATGTAACAAGGAGAAGACTTAGCCCTTCTTTATCTTTGGTTTCAACCCACTTATGACTCAGATTTCATGCATACTTTGGTGACAATTTTAGTCAATACTTTGGAGGCATATTTGAGCAAGTTTTTGAGCATTCTTGAAGAACTTTTTGAAGCAACCTTTGAAGCAATATTGAAGACTTTCTAGAGTAAAATTTTGGAGCAAGAATTGAACCAGACTTCCTTGGAGTGCCTTGGAGACCATTTGTAGTAGCCTTTGAAGACTTTATCGAAACATAATTGAAGCATTCTTGGAGAAAACTTGGATAATATCTTGAAGATCTCTTTTGAAGTGTATTTGGAGATGACTTTGGAAATCATTTTTGAATACACCTTAAATAAGTTGATTTTGAATTTCATTTGAAGTATTTGGAAAGGTTGGATCCTAGGAGTATTGGAGTCCTCATTTTGACCAAATTGGTGCTTGGATTTGTTGAGAGGATAGATGTCCTCATATTTGAACAATCATTATATAAGTTTTTATTTTTATTTTATTTTATATGTTATGGTATCTTTTATTTAATAAAAATATTAATTGGCTAATTAAAATTGAAAGAAAATATTGATTCAACTACCCTCTCAGTGATCCAGGGGGATCCCAAAAAGAAAATTTTTCGAAGGAATCAAAATTCAGCAAAACCTATCTCAAATAGAATATCTCGTCATTCTAAATCCAATGATGGAAATGAAACTTCAAAGGGACATTGTATGTGAAAGTTGTGGTCTGCTGAAGTTTTTCCAAAACAACGAAATTTTTGCAAGCAAGGACACTTGGTATGTTGACGTCAATAGTGCGGATGCTGATGTCAGCCGTACGAATGTTGACATCATAAATATGACATGGAAATACGAGCCAATCACAGGATGACATGTGGTAGGATGACATCATCAGGGTGATGTGGTGGTACAAACCAATTACAGAGTGGCACGTGGCAACATGACACCAACAGGGTGATGTGGCGATATGGACCAATCCAGCTATGGCAGGTGGCGGATGATGTCAGCATACGTAGAGCAAATGAGGAGCGGCCATGTGGCACCCGGCTAATTTTCTGTTAAGCAGGAAATAAATTGGATCGAGAATAGTCACCGGTGGTGACAAAATTGTCACCTCGTTAGTTTTGCGGTGACCCCTAACCACCGCCAGAATTTCCGCCGATAGGCGAAAAATAGTTAATGTTTTTATTTATTTATTTATTTATTTAAAACTGAAATGATAGTTATGAGCCATTAAATGAAAACATATGTTATATATGAAATATAGACATCGATTGGTAGGCATTTGGGTTTGACCACAAGTTGGTCATTAAAAACCACGCCAAACAATTGTTATATAAACTTTTATTTTGTCGCCAAGTGAGGAGGAGCGAGCACGCTAGGCGTCGAGACATAATGAATCCTTGCCACCATCAGAACCTTGCGCCCTTGGACACATGTTTCGAGAGCCATATGATGGGAATACTCTCTAGGAATATTCTAAGGAATCTTGTAGAGAATCTTTAGATTCCTTAGAGCCTCGGAATTCACTAGAGCAAAAATAGGCCGAGTTTATACTCATTTTACTCAGTTTTCTACAAGGAACACAATGGTGCAGCCAGTTTCATAATCTGGGAAGCCAAACTCTAGTCAACCCTCGAGAGGGAATATATGGGAAATCTTTGAGATTCTTGGGGGGCAGATTTTGACCGAACCAGAACAGGGTCAAATTTATAGTAATTTTTCATGCTTTTTTGCCAGGAATCCAACTGTGCAACCTGTTTCTTCAACATATGTCTAAATTTTGAAGCCACCCCTGGAAGTGGAGGTATAAGGTGTCATTTTGTAATTACTTATAATTTGATTTCACTTCCAATTAATGAAAGACACCTCCCCACATTGAGTAATGCCTGGACACATAGGCCACACTGGGTGAACTCCATTATCAAGTTGTTTTTGTGCCTTTAATCTCATGGTTGATTTTAAATTTTGCTTCTTTTAAGTGTTTATGTCACTTGGTTACATGCTCATTTAAATTAAATTCTATGTGCATCCTTGAAGTAAAAGATATGGATCAAGTTTGGTATCAGAGCAGGTCTTCTTGATGCGAGTTGCATGAGTGAATGCTAACTAGGAGTAAGATCCAAAGGGGAGAAGGAATTCTCAAATCCTTTGATCCCAAAGTGGGTGGTGCAGCAAGAAGACAGAACATGGCAGATGAGGAAGCTCGAATGGAGGAAGAGTGAAATTATCGCAATATCTTCTTCACCATGGAAGAGAAAGTTAACAAGTTGTTTGCAAAATATGAGAAGACAATCAAGCCTAAGAAGAAAGAGACAGATGATCATGCCTTGGTAAACCATGGAGGTGGAGGAGAAGAGCCCCCTCCCTCTCCATCCACAAGTGATAATTCTTCTTCTTCATCTTCTCATCATTCTAACAATAATCATATGAATGCATCTAAAAATCGATTTTGTAAGCTAGATGTAAAGTTTGGTTTTCCCACATATAATGGAGAATGTAATGCAGAGAAATTAAACAATTGAATTAAAGAGATGAAGGTCTATTTCCAAATTCAGCAGATCGAGAAAGATGAGTCCAAGATCCAATTAGAATCTCTTCGGATGAGTGGCACCACTCTCATTTGGTGAGAGAGAAAGCTGCAGAAAGCTAGAAAAAACTTGGGTAATCTCCTTTCTTCTTGGTCCAATTTTGTTTCTGCATTAAAAGATCAGTTTTACCCTTTGGGTTATCGACAAAAGGCTTTAATGGAATGATACTATTTGAGGCAAGGAAAGGGTCAAAATGTACAAAGATTCATAGAAGAGTTCAAAAAACAAGATTTAAATTTGGGCATTTCACTCGATTCACCAAAAACTGTAAAAAAGTGTATTGGTGCTTTACATACTTACATAAGGAATTATTTGTTGTTATTTGAACTTACTACTATTGATGCAGCCAGTGTGAAGGCCATTCACCTTGAAATCAGGGGAAAGAATAACAAAGAAGATCAACCTAAGAAATCAACTTTCAAACTTCATAATGGAAAGTTCAAGGGAAATGGAAAGGGAAAGGACAAGAAGGAAGCTACAACTAAGAAGGAATAAGGATCAAATCCATCTTGCACACATTGCAAGAAGGAAGGTTGTGATGATGAACACTATTGGAAGTTGCATCCGGAGCTGAAGCCAAAGATATTTGGTGGAAAGAGCAAGCAAAAGACAATAGCAACCGTGCATCAAGACCTTGGATCTGACTCCGGTGACGAGACATAGATCACGCCAGTGAGCATACAAGGTACCCTTTCTCTTCATGCTATGAAAATTTTGAATTGCATGTAAGTACAATTTCTTCAAATGAGTCTCTTGTTAATGAATGAAAGAGGATTGAATTGTTTCACATTAGAGTTGTGATGAAACATACTAAAGTGGAAACCTTGTTTGATCTGGGCTCACAAGCAAATTTTATTTCAGAATCCTTGGTTAAGAAATTAGGTTTGGAAACCAAACCTCATCTGAAACCCTACTCTCTAGGTTGGGTGTGTTACAAAGCCAAATTACATGTAACCAAATAGTGTAGGGTTAGATTTACAATTGCATCCAAACTAGTAGATGAGGTTGATGTTGTACCTTTGGATATCTGTGGCATTGTACTGGGGAGTCCATATTTATATGACCGGAAAATGGTTTTATTTCACCATGAAAACAAGTATCATATCATGAAATATGAGGTGGAATACATTATTAGAGCTCATCATTCCAAGATCAGTCCCAGTCTTGTAAGTGCGGGTCAGAGGAAGAGATTGATCAATTCCAGTTGTTGACATGTAATCGTTGGGATGGGGTGAACATTTTTTAATAATGTAAATAGTAAATAATGGAGAATAAGAAAATGAAGAGACACTAGGAGGTGAAGCCCAAGAGTCGCTCTCTCCTTGTATATAACCATGAGCAATATTAATGAATAAACACAATTTACATTGAGGAGTTACCTCCTGGTCTGGCATGGTATCAGAGCCAACTCCATTTTTGGCATTCCAGTCTGCCATTGTAACTGCCTTCTGCCATTTTTCTCTGTAGTCTGTCCTCTGCCCCTCTACTTTGACAGCAATTTGTCCTACCATTCATAACTTTTGCATCCCAAATCTCTGCTCTGAAGATTGTCTTGCAATTTAAAAATTTATTTTTTTGCTGCCTCCTTATTAGATTTTCTGGGGTCGACTTCGTTGTTTTGGTGGGAGACTGGCGAACAAGAATTACTAGTTGCTGTGTTGCCTGGAAGCATTATGTTGTATCAATTTTATGCATAACCTCTATGATTGTTGCGCATTGGAAGAGTGGTAATCCTGATGTTTGTTTTAATGGTGTACGTGACTATGTATTAGCTCCATATTACTGTGTGGTGATTTAATGGTCTGACCTATGCATAGACAGTGTTAATTTTTTTTTTGTCTACGCTCAAACAGTGGTGTGACTAAACCATAGTTGGCATTTCACTGCTCTCGCCCCACTGGTTTTAATATCATATAATCCCTCCTCCATATGCTCCCATATGTTGTTTACATATGTTATTACATATACCATTGACCTCCCCAATAAAGTACCTCGACCCTCCCGACTATATCATAGGTTTGTTGGTCATACACTCTGGAATACCTCCAAGCTGCCTCCTCCAATACCGCACGATTAATAATTTTTGGTCATACGCTTTGTAATACCTCTAAATTGCCTCCTCCAACACCACACGATTAATAACTACAGTTCATACACGCCCCCCATCCTCCCACTTGGCTTCAACCCTCCCTCGACCTCCAAACACAAAGTCCATGCACACGTTGTCGTTGCCATATGCCTGGCCTGCCATACACTGGCCCATTACGTTAATAACACCATATTCACCCTCCTATGGTAATACCTCCCCTACCAATCATCACCCTTCCCCTCATACAACTTCCCCCATATAAAACCTCCCCCAAGTAACAACTCCCTAAAGTAATACCTTTGTCCTATATATTAGAGTGCAATGCTTTTACAATTTTTACACCATAACTGCATTTTTTTCTCCACTAGAAGTACAATTTTTTATATTGGCAATAGAGTATACATATTTAAAATGCATTCATTGATATCTATTGTTGGAGTAGTTCTCTCAGGAAAAGAGAACTATCCTGAATGGTCAAGGAAGATAAAACACACTCTCATTTTCAATGATCTGTGGAAAGGAGTTTGTGTAGGAGAAGGAGATAATGAACCTACAAAGCCTACCTGAGACAATGAATTCTCCATTTGGGAAAACAAGAACAACAAGGCCATTGCCTTGATTTTAGCATCTGTAAATGAAGAGGTGAGTCATCATATTTCACCATTTTCAAATTCTTTTGAAGCCTTACAGAAATTGAAGGAACTCTATGACTCACACTCTGAACTTGAAGTTGTCCAATTGATGATTAAATTGTTCGGTTTGGAATTGAAAAATGATGATCCTCTTGCTTTAGCATCAGAAGTAAGATCTATTATGTATGATATCAAAGTCCCTAATGTTGAACCAGACATTCCTCTAATAGATTTTGTCAAGGCACTTTATCCCACTTATTGAAATTATCTTGATTCAACAAGCAAATGGAAACCTCAAAGAAATTACCTTTGATTCCCTTGTGAAGAAATTTGTTGAGAGAGAGAAAGATTTTGGGAAGAAGACAACTCCTCAGTATTTTGAAGAAGTTGTGTGTCTTGCACATAGAGAGAAGAATCATGTTCAAGATTATTCCAGAGGAAGAGGTGGTTGAAGAGGAAGATGAAGAAGAAATTTCAGAGGCAGGGGGGGCACACACTCTCAAGGAGAAAAATCCGATCTTCATTACATACGTTGCAATAAAGATGGATCACATGATGCATCCACATGAAAGTTGCCTTGGGACAAAATTGAGCAGGAAAGAAATCAAGCCAAAGGTAAAACCAATGAAAAAGAGAAAGGTAAAGCACATGAATCTTCTCACTATGTTGTGGCACATTGTAATATTGGAGTAAATTAAGACTTGTTTAATGCTTCACTTGCTTCTTGGAAAAATGATTGCTTGCTTTATTCAGGAGAAAATTGCCACATGACTTTTAGAAGAGATTTTTTTGAGGAATTTACTGATAATGTTAATGGAGCAGTATACTTTGAAAGCAAATCAAAAATCAAGTCATCAGGGTTTGGCACAATTAGGCTCAAATTGCTTGGTATTCTAGACTTTCTTTTGCATGAATTTTTATATCTCCCACAGCTGAGGAGAAAATTGTTGTCCTTGGTCCACATCCACTAGCAAGGACACTCCATTCATATTTTTGATGGCAAGATTGAGGTGAGAAAAGCATCATATCACTCACTTGTGATGATGGGGGTAGAAGAAGAAAAACTTTTGAAGCTGCAAGGTACCTTTGCTCGTGCATAAAAATTTTCATACAGTTCTCATTATGATGAAGGTACATTTCCATCAAGTCTTTTATGGCATGCTAGATTTGGACACTTGAACTATTACAACCTTTGCTTGTTGAAGAAAAAATGTGTTACTATTTTACCTACGTTTCCTAGGAACCTTAAGAAATGTGATGCTTGTATTCTAGGAAAGCATAGCAAAAAATATTTTCATGATTCACATTCTAGAGTACATAGAAAACTTGAACTCATTCATTGATATTTATGCGGTCCAATGCATGTTCCTTCTACAAATGGAAATAAATATATGATGACATTTATTGATGACTACACCAGAATGTGTTGGGTTTATTTATTAAAGAACAAATCTGATGCTTTTCAAACATTAAAGAACTTTCATACATGGATTGAAAATGATGCACAATCTCATATTGGGTTTATTCACACTGATAATGGAAAATAATACACTTAAAATGAATTTGAAAACTAGCATCACCAGCATGGGATCAAACATCAAACGATTGTGCCCTATAATCCCCAACAGAACAGAGTAGTTGAAAGAATGAATAGCACAATCTTAAATATGGCATGTTCTATGATGTTTTTCAAGGATGTAAAATTGATGTTTTGGGCTGATGCAATTCTATGTGTTGTATATGTAAAGAATAAAAGTCCATCTAATGATATTAGAAACAAGACTCCTTATGAAATGTGGTATAGCCACATTACTTCGGTAAAACATCTCAGGGTCTTTGGTTCCACCTATTATGCCTTGATACCAAAGGTACACAGAAAAAAGCTTGTTGCAAGGAGTCATAAGTGTATCTTCTCGGGGTATTCAAATACCTCCAAAGCATATCGTCTCTGTGATGAAGTTAATAAGAAGTTTGTTGTATCTAGAGTTGTAAATCTTTCTTGAATCTTCCAAAGCTGACAATGTTGTTGAGTGGTAGCTTGGTTGCTTGGATAGATTTGAACATGCAAAATCATTTCAAGAATTTGATAATTAGATTCCACATCTCGAAGGGGAGATTCCTATACTGGATCAATTTGTGGAATCTTCTTCTGAAGCACTGTCTCCCCCACATGAAGCTCCAACCACTGATGATACTTTGAGTGATTTTATTGACAGAATTGGGAGACTCAATCTTGATTCAGTCCCAACTCAGTCAATTGAGAAACCTAGACCATATTAGAAAGGTCCCCCAAAATGGCTAACAAAGACACTTGGAAGTGTTCATCTTGGTGAGGTTGGAAAGACAGGAACAAGAAATTCAACCAGGAAAAATGAAGGTGATGTAGATGATTTTGACTCACTTGTTGATACGGATGTTTCTTATGATTTTGAACTGAATTTGTCTATGGATTTTGAACCAAATTCCTTCAAAGAAGTCACTTCTCATTGAATGGAAAGAAGCAATGCAAAAGGAGTATGATGCCTTGATAAAGAATGGCACTTGAAAATTAGTTGATCCTCCATTGAGAACCAAACCAGTTGGCTACAAGTGGGTCTACAAGAACAAGTATAAAGTTGATGGTTCACTTGACAAGCACAAATCCAGGCTTGTGGAAAAAGGTTTTGCATAGAAGGAAGGGGTCTATTATGAGGAGACCTTTGCCGCCACAACAAAATGGGCTACCATCCGGACACTCTTTGCCTTGGCAGCTCATAATGATTAGAAAATCCATCAAATGAATGTAAAAACTGCTTTCTTGAATGGAGATCTAAGAGATTATGTCCCAATCAGAAGGATTTTTTATGAAGGGACATGAACATAAAGTATCCAAACTTGTGAAATCCTTTTATGGCCTCAAGTAAGCACTGTGAGCCTAGTATGAAAAGTTAACCGAGAATCTTTTGAAATTCAACTTCAAAAATTATGATCTTGATGATGCAACTTTGTTTGTCAAGAAAGGTTGAAAAATAGTTGTCTATCTTGTGGTATATGTAGATGATCTTTTGATGACAGGGAACAATGAGAGCTACATTGTATCCATAAAAAAGGAATTGAGGAAAGGCTTGAAATGATTGACTTGGGCTATGTTCACTACTATATTTTTTATTGAAGTACCTCAACATCTAAATTATATATTCCTCTCTCAAAAGAAGCACAATGGAGATCTGTTGAACATGTTTGACATGGCTAATTGCAATCCTTTGACTACTCCAAGTGAATAGAACTTAAAGCTCACATCCATTGAAGGAAAATAATTTGAGGATGCAACAAGGTATAGGCATCTTGTACGAAGTCTCAACTACCTGACTACTACAAGACTAGATATTTCATTTGTTGTTGGAATCCTCTCTAGGTTTATGAAAAATCCTTATGAGGGACATTGGTCTGCTGCAAAAAGAGCTCTAAAGTACTGGAAGGGAACCCAAGACTTTGGACTCAAGAATACACAGGTGGGTGACTTCAGCTTGATTGAATATTCTGATTCAGACTTTGATAGAGACAAAGAAACTAGGGTATCTACTTTAGGTTATACTATGATTCTTGGATCAACATTTGTCTCCTGGAGATCATGCAAGCAATTAGTTCCAACAGATTCCACAACAGAGGTAGAATATGTGGCAACAGTTGAGGCAACAAAATAAATTGTGTGGCTCGGGAAAATTCTGGAAGATTTGCAGGTAAAATAAGTACATTCAACTCCACTCATGATTGACAACACCTTTGCAATAAAGTTGGCCAAGAACCTGTTGTGGCCACCAACAACCCCCCTTCTTATTTAGTGTTATTTCTAATACTAAATAAGTGGGGACCCTTAGTCAAAAAATTAAAAAAATGAATAGTGCTTGTATTTCCTTTTTAATAAAACTTACCATCATAAACTTAGGAAAATACCTTTGAAAAATATAAAAAGCTTAAGTTTCATGATGAGGAAAGATAAAATCACTCCTTAAGAAATATCGCATCGCGGAAAGGATAACAAGATGTGTTCTTACAGGCCAAACTCTAAAATTGAGAGATTGCGATGAGAGATTACATATTAAAAAACATATATATCGCATCGCATGCCTTAAAACGCACTTATGCTGAAAAGCCACAAAAAACACTGATTTGCGATGACGCATATCGCAAAATCGCACCTCACAAGAAATACATTAACACAAAATGGTCATATACTACGATTATGCGATATTGCGATATCACAATAGAGTGACAAAGTGATCTTACGATAGAGCATCACGATGATATTGCGATAACGCAATGCAATGATCTGCGATATTCCGAAGCAAATCACAAAATCGCTCCATCGCAAATCTTTCGGCTCATTATTCGAGAAAAGTTTTGTTTCCATGAACCGAGACCTGGTTATGTGCTTTAATGCTAATTAATGAGTTAGTTTCCAGTTGTTAATGAAATATGATTTTGTGTTTATCGAAGAGCCAATTCACGTAAGGTGGTATATTTTTGCATGTCTTCGGCATTTAAAGCTTTCCCATCACTATTCCTTATCATTACTCTCACCTCACTTGTAAACTGCAAGAACGAAGAACAAAGAAAAATACAAAGAAGTATACAAGATACTATGGGGAAGAAAGGCAAGGCTCCGATGTCTGAAGATAAAGAAATGGCGCCCTTGTACATAGACACCGCCTATAACAGAGGCACAGGTATTACCACTTGGGAAGGCATGTATAATCTACTTGAGGAAGAGAATCCCAAGGTAATGGAGTTTACGACTACTACAGGTTCACAGGGTTCTTCTAAGGCATCAGTTGTAGATTTAGCCTGTTCGTTCTTGCACCGGATAGCGGCAAGGCCCAAAATTCACCCCTACACAGACATGGTTAAATGGGTACTGGATACCATTGACATTAAATAACAGACAGTTTCAAACTCAAGGTCAAAAACTTACGGGATCATTACTTTCACAAAAGTTGAGCTTTATATCCACTAAGAGAAAGCACGCAAGAGGCGAAAATCGCACCAAGGAAGCCCGAATCAAGAAACAGAGGTAGTTTCCGATGCGCGATTAGTGCCTAGCACTAATCGCACATCGCTGGGAAACATTTCTTGAAAAGGAAAGCCTCTAAATTGCTCAGTCTCCTATAAGCCTAGAAATTTGTGGGAAAGAAACACTGTAGGTAAAAAAGTAAAACTTGAATTCAAAAATTAGTGGTAATGGTCAGAAATATCCTCAAAGTAGTATGTATATAGGTACAACAGTTACAGGATATGAAGGAGATGCACAAGGATGATCCCAAGCTTACAGAATTCATCGCAGAATCCATTTCCTTGAATGACCAACTACTACAGCAATAGGAAGCATTGGGCCAAAGAATATCATAGTGGAACTCGTATTGTGAAATAAGTGATACAATCACTAATCAAGTCATAGATTTACGACATGACTATGACTTAATTGATAGATGAGTTACTGAATATTTTGCTTGGCAAGAAACAGAGGAAGGAAAAAGAGTAGGCGCACCAATAATAAATGACAATCATAAAGAAATGCTCTTTAACAAATGGAATATACAGATCAGGGAAGCTGAGCAAGCAGCGGAAGAAGCAACTATAGCAGCAAACAACCTTATTGATTGCATAAATGAAAATTTGCATAGAACAAATCTAATCTCGGGAACCACTCCAGGGTACCCACTGAAAATACAGCAGCTGCAAGAAGAAGGCTCAAGAAAAGGCAGAATCAATCAAGAGATTAACTAAGTTGAATTGGGATTCTTATTGGGCTTATTTAGTGAAACCACACAGCCAGTGTATGACTCTCAAATGCATCATTAATTCTGCCAAAAAGATGGCACCAACTCTTGCTGATTCCGTTTTTGCAGCACAGTTAAAGGTTGAAGTCGGCCAGCCGACTCTTCTCAAGCAAATGCTAAATTCTTGTGATTTTAAGGAGCAGATACAGAAATAGTTAGATGTTAGTTTTAGATTTAATCTTATAAATAGTTTTTTGCTTTATTTTTGCCTAGAAAAAGGACGGTCATTTAAACCGTATCCTATATTTTTGTAATAAGTTATTTTTAGTCTTAGTTAGTAGTATTTAAACCCTTCTCATGCATTTAGAGAAGGGTCCTGAAATTTATCAAAAACTTGTCCTTAGAACATGCACTTTTTCACCCTCCGAGGAGGTTTTGATGAATGAATGGAACAGGATTTATTGATTTTTGTATTTAATATCTGCTACTGATGTTGCACTTATGTACTCTTAGTGGATGTTGGATTAAGAAGAGATAAATCGTTATCGCTTGAAGCTCATGAGTAGAACTAGTTATAAATGGTACTTTTATCTCTTAACTATTTCTATATTTTGTGTTAAAGTGATATTCAAGTTCAGTTGTTTATATATTAATGTGTGAATGCCTGAGTAATCATTTGGCACTTTTGTACGGTGATAACTATTTATTTATGCTTAATATATGAGTAGCTTATTGTGTGATATGTTTTTCACAACTGTTTCGTCTAACTTTTTATGCGAAGTGGTTTATCTATATTGAATTCTTTTCTTATAACAGTTGAATGATCTTTATTACCGATTGTTATTTGAAATCATTTTAGATCGCATAACAAAAAGATTACACCCCGGATTAGTATAAACTTAGATATTTCTGTTTCTTAGAATACAAATGCATGTCATTATATTAAAGTTAGAATTAAAGCATCTTAATTAGGAACTGTTAGATCAGAAATATCAAATTCTACACACGCACACTCAGAAATTGGGAAACTGGTCCCATATCCCCAGTCGGACCCACCATACCAAATGGAAAAGGAGCTGCCAACCAAGGTCCAGACTGGGTGGGTATCCCCCTTGTTGTAGACCCGATTTTTGGGGCTTCAAGATATTTGGCGCTAGAAGGAGGGCCTCGAACTATGAATGGCGAGTAAGTCCAAATCTAAATACCATTATAAGAGTAAATCGCCCTCACCATCTCCCCCGACTTCTCCATTGCATTTAGAATCTTTAAATCCAGAGCCAGAAGTCGCAGGATCAATAGTCGCTGCTACAAACCCTGACATTTCAGAACAATCTACTATTGAACCTCCTGAAGTTGAATCTTTGATTCATAAAATTTATCAATTTTCTATATCTCCTCAAAGATCTGATAAATCTCAAGGCAGCATGACTTCACAATATAACTCTGCTCATCCTTTGACCAGATTAAAGAGCGAAAAATTTGGTATTCAACCAACTGAGTTATCTCTACCCATTAGGAAGAGAGCAAGGAAATCACCTAAAGGGTCCGATAGTGAGACTCTTTCATCATCACCATCCATCTCAAATTCCTCATCGCGAAGTCAACCATCCACTCCTCCACTTCAGATCATTGTCCACCAGTCCACTGGTACTTCCGCATCTCCTTCTCAATCATCTGGAGTCATAATATCCTCATCTTCCCAACCGTAGGGATCACCATCTGCACGTCCCTCTATTAGTAGATTAGCAATGGCCCAAACTCCATGGAATAACCCAGGGACAGTCTTAATGCCTGCACCCTTGAGTCAGCTACCAGCCCATCCTGAAAAATGGCTGCCTAATTTTAATCCTGAAGCAGGCATGCTAGTGGAAGAACATATAAATAAATTTATGCTATCCATAAATCTCAATGGAGTTACCAACGAAGATGCTGTCGTTTGACTCTTTCCTTATACTCTTCAGGGAACAGCTGGATCATGGTATTTTTCATTACCATCTGGATCTATCACTAGTTGGGATATCTTCCAAGAACAATTCCTCATTAAATTTGGTGATGATAGGTCTACGACGACGTTGATCAGTGACCTGTCAAACCTTGGGGCTGAGTCAAAAGAACCTATCAAAGATTTCAATTCACGTTTCAATAAACTGTTAAATAAAATTCCTACTGCTTCCAAGCCCAGTGAAGAAGTGCAAAGTGAATGGTACATCACTGCTTTACCATCAAACATAGCAATCTTCGTGGATAGGGCTAACAAGACAACTTTAGCCGAAAATATGAAAGAGGCAATAGCAGTAGTGAAGTGTATTATAGCCCTTGAAAAGAAAATCATCATAGAAGAACGGAAATCCAAGAAGGTTACTTTCAAAGAAGATCCCAAGAAAAAACAATCGAAAGATCCAGTCGATTTAGAAGGATTGCAAAAAGTTTTGAAGACCATGTCTAACGAGATGGTCGACATTAAGAAACAAGTGGCAGAAAATTCTTCCAAAAAGTTGTACAGACCTTTCAAAAGAAACCCTTCGACTGATTCAAAGCCCCCCAATGCTATTACAAGCGCTGAATCCAAAGAAGAAGAAGAGGAAATCACTACTGAAGAACAAACCGATGAAGAAGAAGTTGTAGAGTTACAAGGAATGTGGGATTTCATCCTCCCACAAGAAGAGGATCAAGAAGCATCCCCAGTTAGTACACGAAGTAGAAATCAACTTGATCCTCCTCAAACTACTCTTAAGTCAAAGAGCGGAAGCTCGACAACGAAGGATAAAGTCGCAACCAAGAAAACGACACCTAAAGCGACTCAAAACAACCTAGTCCAAACAGATTCATCAACTCCATCTAAAACGCTGATCATTTCAGATGAAATGGAGTATAATATCTTAGAAGACATGAAAAAGACTAGGGCCAACAACACTCTTGACGAATTGAGCAAGTTAAAACACCAGCAAAAGATACTGTTGAAAGAATTACATGCTGTGCCAGTTGCACCTTTGCCTGCCACTGTAATTTCTCAAGCTTCCCATGACATGGGAAGACCTCGGACTAATGTGAATGACAAGACTGATGCAAACGAAATCGCATTAATTGGAGGAAGATCGAGATCTCATACCCCTCCGTTTCTTCTTACTTATGAAATTTTAAATAAAAATGTACATAATTGCTTAGTAGATTCAGGAGCTTCATCGAATATTTTACCAAAGTCAATTTGTACAAAATTGAATGTTCAACCGCAAAAATCTGCTGTGCGCATAGTTCAATTAGATCGATCACAAGTCGAAGTGATTGGCGAATTAAATTAGGTTACCATAAGGCTGTCATCCAACCCAAAGGTATGTCAAGTTATCGACATTTTAGTTACTGATATTCCAGAATTTTATGGCTTAATTCTTAGTAGAGATTGGTCAGAAAAACTTCGGATACTTTGCAACTGATTGGTCACACATGTGGCTGCCTTACAATGGTAAACCAAATCAAATAAAAGTTGAACGAGAAAGACATCATAAATACATAGTAATGGCGCTGGAAGGGGAGAATGAACCGGTAGCATATAACAATAGTATTATGGGAAATTACTCAGTGGATTTTTTCCTAGGGAATTTTAATGCTCATACATCACCTTATTTAGAACATTCTGTTTTATCCCAAGTCTAAAACTTTTCTCAAACGGATAGTTCGAAATGTATTAATTTTTAGATAGTCTTGTAAATAAATCTTTATTTTGGAAATTATTTTTTGAGGGTTCTAAATCTAACGAAGGAGCAGGAGCAGGATGCGTCCTAGTTAGTCCAAAAGGAGATAAAACTATGTTAACTTGCAGACTCGAATTTGATTGCACCAACAATATTGCAAAATATGAAGCTTTAGTCCAAGGGTTGTACAAAGCAATTGGATTAGACGTCAAATACCTTCAAGTTTTCGGAGATTCTGAAATTGTAGTCAGACAGGTATGTAATACTATACATTGTTTATCAGGTCATCAAAAACATTATCAATCTTTAGTTCAAGATCTGACTGAACACTTTATAGCATTTAATATTTCATCAATTCCCAGACTCCAGAATGCAAGTGCAGACCTTTTAGCTAAAGTAGCTTCCAAACTTATCCCTTCAGAAGATTTTAGCCCTGATAGATTCTCAATAGAATTAATCTTTAGACCTTCTATTCCTGATAACATTACAAATTGGATAATTTTTAACGACGATCCTGACATCGTGAGTTTTCTCAAATATGAAGGATCCTACACCAATCAAATAATTGACGAAGACCAACATGACCGACAATTGCAACAAGATAGCACTAACAATGCTATACCTAAGTCGATAGTCAAATTAGAAGACCTTTATGATTTAAAAGATCGGTTTAAAAGATCTACCAATTCAAAACTCCAAAGTTCAACTTTGAACTATGAATTAGTAAATCTAGGAACTGATACCAAACCACAAAATATCAACCTAGGTCTTGGCCTAACTCCTGAAGAAAAATTAGCATATATTCATCTTTTGAGACAGTACAAAAGTGTCTTTGCTTGGAACTACGATGAACTCAAAACGTATGACACTTCCATCATCCAACATACTATTCCAATGATAGATGATGAAAGGCCTGTCCAACAAAAATTGAGAAAAATCCATCCCAATCTAGAAAACCAGATCAAATCTAAGCTCAACAAGTTATTGAAAGCCAAAATAATCTTTCCCGTTCGACATTCTAAATGGGTTTCCAATATGGTTCCCGTTAGAAAGAAAAACAGAGATATCAGAATCTGCATTGACTTTTGAAATCTTAATAAAGCCTACCAAAAGGATAATTTCCCTTTGCCTCCCATGGAACAAATATTGTAGGCAGTTGTGGGGTCAAAATTAATGTCCTTCTTGGATGGATTCTCAGGATACAATCAAGTGTTAGTACATCCCTATGATCAATTAAAAACCACATTTAGAACCAAATGGGGTACTTACGCATATCAAAAGATGCCCTTGGTCTGATCAATGTTGTTGCTACATTTCAGAGAGCCATGGACATCGCGTTCAAGGGTTTAATTAATAAATCAGTGGTAATCTATTTGGATGATATAACTGTATATTCCAAGAAACGAAGCAACCATCTTATAGATTTAAAACAAATCTTCCAACGTTGTCTAAGGTATGGAATTTCACTAAACTCGAAAAAATCCTATTTCACATTAAGTGAAGGAAAACTTCTAGGATTCATAGTGTCAAAATATGGAATTCACATTGATCCTGACAGAATCAAGGAGATTTCTGAAATATCCCTACCTCGCAACAAGAAAGCCATGCAATATTTCCTTGGCTAGATCAACTTTGTAAAGAGACTTGTTCCAGATTTTCCAAGAATCGTGTCTCCTTTATAAGCAATGATTAAAAAGAACTCAAACTTCAAATGGGGCCAAGACGAATATGAGGCATTCAATCTGATCAAACAAGCAATTGTTAACGCTCCATCTTTAGCAACTCCAAATTTTTCAGAGCCTTTTACTTTATATACATTTGCCTCTAACAGATCATATGCTGCGATACTCACTCAAGCTAATCAAGAAAAAGCAGAAGCTCCGATTGCTTTTTTCGGTTCAAATTTACAAGGGGTTGAGTTAAATTATTCAGATGTGGAGAAACAGGCTTACGCCGTTTTCAAAGCAATTAAATATTTCAGATCCTTTCTACTCAAAACCCATACAAAAATCATAGTAACGTTTCCAGCGGTAAGAAATCTTTTAGTACAGAAAGACATGGGTGAGAAAAGAGCCAATTGGGTTACTGCCTTACAGGAATATGACGTGGAAATCAAACCAGCAAGTATTGTAAAAGGTCAAGGCTTTTGCAAAATGTTGGCTGGAGCATCGCTTATGTTTGAAATTCCATATGCAGAGATACAAAGTGCGAGGTAAGCGTAAACGATGCTGAGTCATTATATGCTGATATCATTTATTATCTAAAGAATGGATACGCTCCTTCAGACCTCAATCATACTAAGAAAAGAGCTCTAAGATTGAAAGCCAAACAATATCAACTCCTGAATGATGTTCTTTTTAGAATAAATTATGATTATGTTCTCCTTAGATGCCTTGAGAAATCTGAAGCTGAAAAAGTCTTGCGAGAACTCCACGATGGGCCAACAAGTGGACACTATGCTGGAGACTCTACTGCACATAAAATCTTACGCGCAGGCTATTACTGGCCCACATTATTCAAAGACTCATATAACTATGTGAGAAAATGTCAAGTCTGCCAAACCGCTACTGGGAGACAAAGAAACCATCCTTGCCACTACAACCAGTCAACATTGAGCAACCTTTTGATCAGTGGGGATTGGATATAATAGGTGAGATCGTTCCTCACTCTTCTAAACAACATAGATATATCCTTACAGCAATATATTACTTTACTAAATGGGTAGAAGCAATTCCACTCAAGACGGCTAATGCTGAACATATCATTGAGTTCATAGATCAATTTATAATCACCAGGTTTGGGTTGCCTTCGACTTTAATGTTTGACAATGCATCATACTTTTCTAGAAATGTAATGACTGAATTTGCACTTGAAAGGGGTTTCAAACTTAAATATTCTGCCAATTACTACCCACAAGGCAATGGGTTAGCTGAATCTACAAATAAAAACCTAATCAGGATTATCAAGCGAACCATTGACCAAAATCATAAAAATTGGCATAAGTCTTTAATATATGCTTTATGGGCATACCGAATAACGCAGAAAGCCTCCATCGGCACTTGTCCATTCAATTTAGTTTATGGAAAAGAAGTGGTTCTTCCGACTCATTTAGTAATTCCCTCTTTGTCTTTAGTTCAATATATTGATGAAGTACCGACTTCCTCCTTATAGCTAAGGCAAATGGAAATAATCAAGTTAGAAGAACAACGAGAATAGGCCAAAAGAACTCATGCTCATCATCAAGCAGTAGTAAAAGCCTCTTTTGATTCGAACATGATGTCCAAAAAAGACTTTCAGATGGGAGATCTAGTTTTAAAATGGGACAAGGCTCATGAGGAAAAAGAGAAACATACAAAATTTCAACGAATGTGGCTTGGCCCTTTTCAAATCATAGAAGTCATCGGTCCATCCACTTTTATGTTACAGGATTTAATAGGAAAGAGAGATTCTTTGCCTGTTAATGGACAAATTCTCAAGAAATATTTTCCATAGGAGACCATTCTTCTATTTTGTAGATTAGATTTTTATTTCATTAATAAATCCAGTTGTGGTTGGTTACATCAAGGATTTACGAAAAAGACACCAATTCTCTTTTAGATTTAGTTTTTCACTTGTATAAATAGCAAATATTTTAGAAAATTGATCTTTATTATTGAAAGTTACAGTTAAAGACTCTACCTAGAAATGATACTAGTTTCAACTATAAAGAATTTGATGAAAACAACCTTTAGTGAGAAATTGTTTTGTATCAGTGTAATGAAAGGTATCAATAACAAAACAAAGATTCTCTGTAGAAAAGATCTTTCCAAAAACTCTACTATTGTCATCCAGAGCTATCTTAAGGAAACAATGACTTCCTCCCTACCTAGGAAATTACAACTTTTAGAGAAACAATCCAAGGATAAACTTTATCTTAAAGAGTAAGAGGTCTCATCACGAGTTGGCTTATCATAATCACAGATATTATAACTTGCTGACTTTGCCAATACTGCATACTACAATAGGGAAATGACTCAAGATTGTTAAAATCAAAAGATAAGGGGTCTCATCATGAGCCAGCTTGTTTAGCAAAGTTATAAATCAAGTGAATGACTGTGTCATAAATTGGCTATCAAACCAAGACATTGTTCTTTAAGGGTAAAAAAGAAAATGAAAACAATAAGTGTGGATATGAATTTCTCTTTGAAAATTGTATATTTCTCTAAGTAGGATACAAGATCATTGCTGGGTAACAGGTAACCCTGTCGAGGCTATAAACGCCTGCTGGCAGCAGAGGCTCTACCTACGACAAATGGCATATTCAAAACTGATTTATAGAGAAAACTTTATTTTATCTTTACAAACCAAGTAATTACTGATGTAGATACAAGGACTAGCTTGAGGGAGCAAATAATCAAAGTTGAAAATAGAAGAGACAAAATATCATTGACAGGTTAAAGCACAATGTACTTTATCTTTCCATAATAAAGTTTAACTTTCTGGAAAATTTTCTGTTTTGGAAGTTTAGAAAATTCAAAAGAAAGACAGAGATAACTGGTTCTTCCAAGTGAATCGCCAATTGTTGTGGCTTCCAACAACACCCCTTCTTATTTAGTGTTATTTCTAATACTAAATAAGTGGGGACCCTTAGTCAAAAAAATTTAAAAATGAATTAGTGCTTGTATTTCCTTTTTAATAAAACTTACCATCATAAACTTAGGAAAATACCTTTGAAAAATCTAAAAAGCTTAAGTTTCATGATGAGAAAAGATAAAATCACTCCTTAAGAAATATCGCATCGCAGAAAGGATAACAGGATGCCTTCTTACAAGCCAAACTCTAAAATTGCGAGATTGCGATGCGAGATTACATATTAAAAAACATATATATCACATCGCATGCCTTAAAATGCACTTACGCTGAAAAGCCGCAAAAAACACTGATTTGCGATGACGCATATCGCAAAATCGCACCTCACAAGAAATACATTAACACAAAATGGTCATATACTACGATTATGTGATATTGCGATATCGCAATATCGCGATATCGCAATATCGCGATAGAGTGACAAAGTGATCTTACGATAGAGCATCACGATGATATTGCGATAATGCGATGCAGCGATCTGCGATATTGCGAAGCAAATCACAAAATCGCTCCATCGTAAATCTTTCTGCTCATTATTCGAGAATTTTTTTTTTTCCATAAACCGAGACCTGGTTATGTGCTTTAATGCTAATTAATGAGTTAGTTGCCAGTTGTTAATGAAATAAGATTTTGTATTTATCAAAGAGCCAGTTCATGTAAGGTGGTATATTTTTGCATGTCTTCGGCATTTAAAGCTTTCCCGTCATTATTCCTTATCATTACTCTCACCTCACTTGTAAACTGCAGGAACGAAGAACAAAGAAATATACAAAATAGTATACAAGATACTATGGAAGAAAGGCAAGGCTCCGATGTCTGAAGATAAAGAAATGGCACCCTTGTACACAGACACCGCTTGTAACAGAGACGCTGGTATTACCACTTGGGAAGGCATGTATAATCTACTTGAGGAAGAGAATCCCAAGGTAATGGAGTTTACAGCTACTGCAGGTTCACAGGGTTCTTCTGAGGCATCAGTTGCAGATTTAGCCTGTTCGTTCTTGCACGAGGTAGCGGCAAGGCCCAAAATTATCCCCTACACAGACATGGTTAAATGGGTACTGGACAGTGCTGACATTAAATAATAGACAGTTTAAAACATAGGTTCAAAAACTTATGGGATCATTATTTTCACAAAAATTGAGCTTTATATCCGCCAAGAGAAAGCACACAAGAGGCGAAAATCGCACCAAGGAAGCCTGAATCAAGAAACGGAGGTAGTTTCCAATGCGTGATTAGCGCCTAGTGCTAATTACGCATCGTTGGGCAAAACTTCTTGAAAAGGAAAGCCTGTAAATTGCTCAGTCTCCTATAAGCCCAGAAATTTGTGGGAAAGAAACACTGAAGGTAAAAAAGTAAACTTGAATTTGAAAATCAGTGGTAATGGTCAGAAATATCCTCAAAGTAGTATGTATATAGGTACAATAGCTACAGGATATGTAGGATATGCACAAGGATGATCCCAAGCTTACAGAATTCATCGCAGAATCCATTTGCTTGAACGACCAACTACTACAGCAACAGGAAGCATTGGGCCAAAGAATATCACAGTGGAACTCATATTGTGAAATAAGTGATACAATCACTAATCAAGTCGTAGATTTACGACATGACCATGATTTAATTGATAGACGAGTTACTGAATATTTGGCTTAGCAAGAAACAGATGAAGGAAAAAGAGCAGGCGCACCAATAATAAATGACAATCATAAAGAAATGATCTTTAACAAATGGGATATATAGATCAGGGAAGCTGAGAAAGCAGCGAAAGAAGCAGCTGCAGCAGTAAACAACCTTATTGATTGCATAAATGAAAATTTGCATAGAGCAAATCTAATCTTGGGAACCACTCCAAGGTATCTACCGAAAATACAGCAGCTGCAAGCAAACTGGAGACAGAAGGCTCAAGAAAAGGCAGAATCAATCAAGAGATTAACTAAGTTGAATTGGGATTCTTATTGGGCTTATTTAGTGAAACCACACAGCCAGTGTATGACTCTCAAATGCATCATTAATTCTGCCGAAACGATGGCACCATCTCTTGCTGATTCCGTTTTTGCAGCACAGTTAAAGGTTGAAGTCAGCCAACCGACTCTTCTCAAGCAAATGCTGAATGCTTGCGATTTTAAGGAGTAGATACATAAATAGTTAGATGTTAGTTTTAGATTTAATCTTAGAAATAGTTTTTTGCTTTATTTTTGCCTAGAAAAAGGACAGTCATTTAAACCGTATCCTATATTTTGTAATAAGTTATTTTTAGTCTTAGTTAGTAGTATTTAAACCCTTATGCATTTAGAGAAGGGTCCTGAAATTTGTTAAAAACTTGTCCTCAGAACATGCACTTTTGCACCCTCTAAGGAGGTTTTGATGAATGAATGGAACATGATTTATTAATTTTTGTATTTAATATCTGCTACTGATGTTGCACTTCTGTACTCTTAGTGGATGTTGGATTAAGAAGAGATAAATCGTTATCGCTTGAAGCTCATGAGTAGAACTAGTTATAAATGGTACTTTTATCTCTTAACTATTTCTATATTTTGTGTTAAAGTGATATTCAAGTTCAGTTGTTTATATATTAATGTGTGAATGCCTGAGTAATCATTTGGCACTTTTGTACGGTGATAACTATTTATTTATGCTTAATATATTAGTAGCTTATTGTGCGATATGTTTTTCACAACTGTTTCGTCTAAATTTTTATGCGAAGTGGTTTATCTATATTGAATTCTTTTCTTATAACAGTTGAATGATCTTTATTACCGATTGTTATTTGAAATCATTTTAGATCGCATAACAAAAATATTACGCCCTGGGTTAGTATAGACTTAGATATTTCTATTTATTAGAATACAAATGCATGTCATTAGATTAAAGTTAGAATTAGAGCATCTTAATTAGGAACTGTTAGATCAGAAATATCAAATTCTACACACACACACTCATAAATTGGGAAACTGGTCCCATATCCCCAGTCGGACCCACCATACCAAACGGAAAAGGAGCTGCCAACCAAGTTCCGTACCGGGTGGGTATCCCCCTTGTTTTAGACTCGATTTTCGGGCTTCAACGGAACCCAAGGTTCCATGATTGAACAAAGCACGTCAATACCAAATACCATCTTATTTGACATCATGTTGAGGCCAAGACAATCCATCTATGTCGTTATTCCACTAATGAGAAAATTGCAGACATCTTCACCAAAGCACTTGGAAGAGATAAATTCTAATGATTCAGAACGATTCTTGGAGTCACAAAAATCCCTTCAGATTAAGAGGTGGAATGTTGACACTGAATCATTGGGATTGGGTGAAAATATGTAAATAATGTAAATAGAAAATAATGGAAAATAGGGAAATGAAGAGACACTTGGAGGTGAAGCCCAAGATTCTCTCCCTCCTTGTATATAACCATGATAAATCTTAATGAATAAACATAATTTGCATTGAGGAGTCACCTCTTGGCTTGACACCAGTAAAGGGTGCATGCTCATGGTTGTGAGAGAAAAATATGCAGAGATATTTGAAGCTTTCCAAGGTTGTGATCCCACTCATAAAAAAATTGTATGAAATTGTTTCTAACTATAATGTAATTTTTCAGGAACCAAGTGGGTTTCCTCCAAAGCGTGAGATCCAACATGAAATTCACTTTTAGCAGGATGCTCCTTTATGAAATATTGGTATGTACAGGTTATCATCCATTGAGATGGAGGAGATAAAGAAACAAGTGCAGGAATTGCTGAACCAAGGGGTCATAAGACCAAGTTCTTCTCCAAGCAGTTCACACAAGAGGATGTGTGTGGACTACAGGGAACTCAACAAGATAACAGTGAATAATTGGTACCATCTCCCTCACATTGATGATTTATTAGATCAATTGAAAAATGTTGTATGTTTCACAAAATTGGACTTGCATAGTGGCTATCATCAGGTCAGGATTACAAAACATGATGTATGGAAGACTCGATTCAAGACAAAACAGGGGTTGTTTGAATGGCTAGTGATGCCATTCAAACTATGCAATGCTCCAGCCACATTCATGAGGGTGATGGATGATATTTTCATGCCTTTTATTGATGATTTTGTACTTGTGTATCTTGATGACATTCTTGTTTTAAGTAGAACATGGGAAGATCATGTGAGTCATGTTAAAAAGGTGCTTGATGTTTGGCAAAAAGATAAATTGTATGTCAAAATGTCTAAGTGTGAATTTGGTAAGACCTCTTTGGTTTACTTGGGTCACATTGTTGGAGGTGGATAGTTAAAAATAATCCTTCTAAATTTGATGTGATTGTGAAGTGGCATAAGCCAACCAATGTTACAGAGGTTCGTAGATTTTTGGGTACAATACAATACTGGAGAAGGTCCATTGTCAACATATCCGTCATTTCACCCCCATTGCATGCATTAACAAGTGTGAAGCAAACCTTTCATTGGGGAGGAAATAAACATAAAGTATTTGATACACTGAAAAAGAAGATTAGTATCACACCAGTTTTGGCCTTACCTAACCTCCAATAGCCTTTTGAGATTGAGAAAAATGCCAGTGGGTATGCCATGGGAGAAGTGTTGATGAAGTAGAGGAAACCTCTATGTCACCATTTAGAGATATTCTCCCAAGCTATTGTGAACTATCCCACATATGACAAGGATTTGTATGCCTTGGTCCAAAGTGTAAAGAAATGAAATCAATATTTGATTGGCAAGGAGACCATCATTCACACAGATCGCTAGCCCTCGTAGTACCTCTAGTTGTAAACCAAGCTTCAAGAAGCACGTCATTTCATATGGATCGGGTTCCTTTAGCAGTTTCACCTGGTAATAAAATACAAGAAGGGAACTAGCACAAAGTGGCAGATATACTTTCTCACCCTCTTAGTTTTGCATCTATAGTTTTTCAAAATGCTTGTTTATCTTTTGAAAGTTATGTTGAACATTATGTTGATGACAAATATTTTAAAGAGATTGAAGCAAATTTGGCTCATGGATTGCAGGTAGACAATTACCATTTGCATGTAAATTGTTGTAGCATATTGGAAAACTTTGTGTCCCCACCAATGAAAGAATACATGTAATTAGAGAGGCACATTACTCTCTTGTGTTAGGTCATTTTGGTGTAGGGAAAACTTTGTGTCATTTGCAGAGGTTTTGCTATTGGCCTCACATGAAAAACATTGTCAATAAATATGTAAAGGGATGTGTGTTGTGTTTAGTTTGCAAGCCCACTAATAGAAAACTGGGGCTCTACAAACCACTCCCTGTTCTGAGTCGTCCATGGGAAAGTGTGTTAATGGATTTTGTTGGTGGTTTGCCTTTATGTAGGAGAGATCATGACTATTTGTATGTCGTTGTGGATCGATTTAGAAAAATGTGTGTTTTAATTCCTTGTAACAACCAGATCACTGCAAAGTAGACTGCTCATCTCCTCTTCCAATTTGTATGGGTCCACTTTAGGTTTACCACTTCCATTGTGTATGATCGAGACTCTCATTTCCTTGGGGAGTTTTGGATGAGTTTGTGGTGAGTGATGGAAACCAATATGAAGAGGAATAAAAAATTTCATCCACAGACCAAGGAACAAACAGATATTGTCAATTGCACAATGATACATTTACTTTGGGGCTATTGTGGTAAGCATCCCAAGTTTTTGGATGAGCAACCTCCTTATGTACAAAATGCATAGAACAGGGCAGTGCATTCTTCCACTCAAAGCTCACTTTTTGAGACATGCTTTGGATATTTTCCAAAGGATCCCTTAGACATGGTCTTAAGGAGAGATGAATATTCTAGCGAGAAAGGTGATAGGGACAAAGTGTGGAAGTTCATTCAATGAATTTAGATGATTCATTGGGAAGTACAAGAGAAGTTGGAGAAAAGTCAATCTCAATACAAGGATTGACATGACAAGCACCAGGTTGATCACCAATTCCAGGTTGGAGACAAGGTGTGGCTCCACATTAGTAAGGACATGATTAAAGGGGAAGGAAATAAGTTGAGACCAACCCGATATGGTCCTTTTACCATATTAAAGAAGATTGGAGACAATGATTTTTGTCTCAATTTTCCAGCATACATGAAGATGTACTCAGTGGTGAACGTTGGAAAATTGAAGCTTTATGAACCTCCTTTGATCATGGAAATCGAAGAGGTTGGATAGGTTCCTTCAGTGGACGACTTTGCACCAGAATACTTGGACAAGATACCTACGGATATCATTCTTGACAGGAGAAACTAGAACTTCATGACGGGAAGACATGGAGTACCTTCGTATTGGTTTCAAGTGGTGTCAATTGTATGTGAAAATGTCTAGGTGTGTTTTGAGAGCTATACTGTGGGAATATTTTGAGGAATATTCTCTGAGAATATTCTAGGGAATCTTGTAAGGAATATTTAGATTCCTTAGAGCCTCATAATTCACCAGAGGAGAAATAGGCCAAGTTTATACTCATTTTACTCGATTTTCTACAAGGAACGTAGTGGTGTAGTCAGTTTGGTCATCTAGGCAGCCGAACTCCTATCAACCCTTGAGAGGAAATATTTGGGGAATCTTTGAGATTCTTGGGGGTCAAATTTTGACCGAACTAGAATAGGGTCATCTTTAAAGTCATTTTTCATGATTTTTCACCAAGAATCAAATAATGAAACATGTTTCTTCAGTAAAGGTCTACATTTTCAGGCCATCCTTAGAAATGGAGGTATAAGGTGTCATTTTCTAATTACTTGTAATTTGATTTCGCTGCCAATTAATGAAAGAGGCCTCCCCACATTGAGCAGGGCCTAGAGACGTAACCCACACTAGGTGAACTCAATTATCAAGTTGTTTTTGTGGCTTTGATCTCATGGTTTATTTTTTATTTTAGTTCTTTAATGTGTTTATGTCACTTGGTTACATGCTCTTTAAAATTTAATTTTGTTTGCATCCTTGAAGTAAAAGATCTAGATCACTCAATATTTTCAACAATTGGAATTTGAGCCAAAGTCTTCATGATTAGCCACATAACTGGAAGAAGGATTTTTGAATCCCAATGGCTAGTAAATATGCTGAGGACCCCTAATTTGATGGAACAAATATTTCTTTCTAGAAGGTTAGAATGGAGTATTACCTAATGTCTCTTGGAGTTGACGTTTGATAATTTGTCACAAATGGATATTCAGGATTCACCAAAGTTATGGTTATTGAAATAACTAAAGATATGTGGGAAAAGATCATCAATATTTATGAAGGAGGTGACAAGGTCAAAAAGGAAAAGCTTCAAACATTTATAAGGAAACTTTAAAGTCTCAAGATGAATGATGAAGAAAATATTGCTGATTACTTCCTCTAAGTAGATGAGGTAGTGAACTCTCTAAAAGGACTAGGTGAAAAAGCAAAAGAAAAGATTATTGTCCAAAAGGTCTTGAGATCCCTTTCAAATTGTTTTTATGCCTAGGTTTGTGCCATAAAATAACTAATATATTTGGACCCTTTATGAATGGATGAACTTCATGGAATTCTCACAACATATGAGATGAGGTCAATAAATTCAACTCATAAGTAAGTTGCATTCAAGGCATCCAAGACATCAAGAAAGGGAAATAATTGTGATTGCAGTAGTGATGATTCTGATATTAAAATGACATGATTTGTTAGGAAGTTGAAGAAAGGATCCAAAGTCAAAGGTAAGTTACCTCCCATTTGCTTTAGATGTGGTAAAATAGGACATTATGCAACAAAGTGTCATTTTGAAGATGACAATGATGATGAGGATGAACCTAAGAGAAGAACCTTCAAGAAGAAAGGCTCAAGCAAAACTTATTTATTTTCCAAGAAAGACAATGATTATTCTGATGAAGAAGAAGAATATGATGGAAGTAGTGAAGTATTGTTCATGTCCTTCACAAATGAAACATATAATCCAAAAGGAGAAGAAGGAAGTCCACAAGAAGTAGAAGGAAATATGGAAGAACTATTGTTTAGTGCCATAGAAGAAAATGAGAGAGTTGGACAAGGCCAGCAAAAATTTGAAGAGTTCCCAAACCTTGGAAAACAACTCAACTTCCAAAGACCACCACATGATAAATCTAGACTTGGCTATATAGGAGAATCCTATAATTCTTAAGGTGACACTAATGGCAACCATAAATAAAAGGTTAGAATTTTTGTTGATGTCGTTAAAGGACCTCATCTCAATAACTCTTAAGAAAACAAATTTCATTCAAGAAATGAGAACTCCCTTCGAAAAACGAATAATCCATCAAGGTAACACTACACTGAGATGCACTAAACTATTTCTCTTGGAAATTGTTTCTATTGTAAAAAAATTGGTCATCGGGTAAAAAATTGCACTACATATTGGAATAATCATCAAAATAATTGTCTACATCATGAGGAAAAATCAATTCAAGACTTAAAATTCTTTTGCCCCTCTTTCAAAGTATAGTCTAGAATGTATTAAATGCAACAATCTAGGTCATGAATCACAAAATTGCCCATTAAATCCAAAAGAAAAAATACATAGAAAGAATACTGAAGAATCTGACTTTGAGAAGTGTGGCCTAGCCTTGTATGCTAGAAAAAAGGAAAATATATGGTTTGTAAATAGTGGATGTTCTAGTCACACGACAAGTGACCAAAAAAAATTCATCTCACTAAGCACATAAAAGGATGGAAATGTGACCTTTAGAGAGAATGGATCTGCCAAAATTGTTGGAAAAGGAACAATGGGTCTCATTAATGGCAAGGGAAAAGAACAAAATGAAATATATGTTGAAGGACTTAAGCATAATCTTCTAAGTGTCAACCAAATATGCAATCAAGGACATGATCTCATTTTCCGTGCCAAATACTGTGAGATAAGGAGGTCATCCACAAGAAAGCTAGTAGGAAAAGGAGTATGAATAGAAGATAATGTATACATTCTTAGTGAAATTCAAGAAGGAATATGTTACATGAGTTAATGAAATGAAATTTGGCACTAGCACAAGCGTTTGGGACACCTAAGCTTTGACAACTTGGTAAATATTAGCAAAACTCAAGCAGTAAGAGACATCCCCAAAATATCAAAGCCAAAAAATGTTATTTGTGTACCATTTCAACATGGAAAGAAAACCAGGACCAACTTCAAATCAAGGGAATTCTCAACATCAATGGCTCTAGAAATTAGTGATGCAGATCTGTGCAGTCCAACTTGAACTCTAGCTCTACAAGGAGAAAGGTACTTTATATTATTTATATGTTATGCTAGAATTTGATTCTGGGTATTTTTCATAAGATATAAAGTCCAAAGCAATTATATTATATAAGTATATATATAATATATTACTATAATATATATATATTTAAATTTCAAATCGTTAGTTGAAAATGGAATGACTTGAAGATCAAATGCTTAATAAAAGATAGAGGTTGAGAGTTTACCTCAAGAGAATTATGTGAACTTTGTGAAAAACATGGAATCAAGAGGGACATTTCTGTTGCTAGGACTCCACAAAAAAATGGAGTAGTAGGAAGAAAGAAAATATCTATACAAGAGACTACAAGAATAATGTTGTGGGAAGTTAATTTACAGGCTAAGTTATGGAGGGAGGTGGTTGGTGCTAACAATCTATATCATGAACAAAGCTCTACTTCTAGTAAATCATGATAAAACTCCATATGAACTATGGAAAGGAAGGCCTACCTTTCTGATTCACGTGTTGACGAAGGAATTTTCCTTAGATACTTATTAATAAGCAAGGCCTAGAAATGCTACAATAATCATTTTCAAAAGATAGTTGAAAGAATTGATGTGAACATAGATGGGGTTCTTCCTTAAAAAGTTGTTCAAACCAATGAAGAAGACCCTATGTTTGTAGATCTAGAGGAAGGTGTTCCAAAGGAAGAGAAGGAGTTGAAAAATAAAAAGGAGGAGCATCTCAAACACCATTAATGACATCCTTAAGGTTTGTACAAAAACATCATCTAGAAGACCAAATCATTGGAGATGTGGATGGAGGAATACAAACTCGAAGAAGTATGACAAACGCACCAAAGAAGAATGATATCACTTTGTTGTATTATATAGAACCAATGAACTCCGATGAAGCATGTGAGGATCCACATTGGATAAAAGAAATGGAAGAGGAGATGAACCAAATCGAAAAGAATGGAACATGGGAACTTATACCATGTCTAAAGGACGAAAATGTCTAGATTATTTTTAGCGTTCGAAATTAGTTCCAGATTAGCCATTTTTGCGTCAATATTTTGATTCTATAACAACACTCACCATCAAGACAAATACCTACAAGGAAGAGTGAGAATGATGGGTAGTAAATATGGAATGGACGGAAATGAAATGTGAAAGAGCCGACAACCAAACCTAAAATTATAATTATTAAGGAGAATTAAATTTTAATTTTTTATTAAATTGGAGCATTTATCTTATGTAATATGTTGGTTCTTATTAATAATTGATATTATTAGTAATAAAGTTTAATAATTAATATTAGGGTAAAAATTGTTAATAGGTTAACTATTATAAGTGTTTAATTATTTGGAGATGATTCATTGGGAGTTAATATTAACCAAAGGACCAAAAAATTCAATGACACAATTTTCTTATCCACTTCCAATCAATTCGATGATTAAGTTCTATCTTTTCTCCTACCCTAAAAAAGATGAAGTATAGAAAGAGAATACTTCAAATTGATTCCAAATAAAAGTATTTTTGCGAGGTAACTATCTTAGTTCCGTATAGAATTTTTGGAGAGTACTCTCTGGTTGGAGTACTTCACATCTTTAGGATCTAATGCTACACTGCCGCTCAATAACATAGTAGATTAACTCTATTACATAGGTTGAATCTTGATTCTTATCAATGAGTAGATTTGATCCTATCAGCCTAAACCTTCTTTCAATAAATGATATTTATGGTGCTTCCATCATCAATTGAATTTTTTATTCATGGAATATTTAGGCTCTATATATTCATATTCATGCTCTTATGAGATTTTTTTATTTATTTTTATTTTTTACCAGTTACAGTAGAAATCCTTTTCTTTTGTCCTTACTCGAAGTGGTTATTAACTAATTTATTCTATGGTACAAATAGCCGCACGTAATGACAAATCAATGCCATATTATTAAGAACATGTGGTAAGGATGGGTTTCCGTTTCTAATGCTTGGAAATAATATTCCAAATCCTTCATGTGTTCCACATTACTTGTATGCACAAGACCTATATTATATAGTATATAAATTCAATCATAAGGGTCAGTTTCTAGTCACATAGCTTCATTATAATTTTGTAAAACTTTTGCATATTCCCCTTAAATTTGAGATAACAACCATTACAATCATTCATTCCATTGAAATGATCTCAAATTCAAAACCGTACATGATATTCCCACCTCATATGACTCCCCCTTTCTCTACAGTGGTGTAATATGGGGAGTAATATGTCGAATTCAAAAAAAAAAAAAAAAAAAAAAAAAAATGCCCAAATATTATGAATTAACATGGGCTAGTGTATTTCCAATGAATCTCTAACCATCCTTCTTGTAAGGATTATTCTCCAAATACCAAGGATCTTAGTACTAGGAATGGAACCTCTAACAATTTCTTTGTTCTTAATGCCTTGTATTCTCTAGGGATTAATCACTTATATAATCTTTGATGGTTCCATGATAAAGGTATCTGAAGTACAAACTAGATGGATGTTTGTTGCCTTAACCATTCTCACCACCCTTCAGAAAATGGTAATGCATATGGGATATAATGAAGCTTTTGTGTTTTTTTATTTCTCTACATAGTGCTTTCTCCCCTCGTGCACACCTATCAAATAGGTTCAAGTATACAAGCAATGCCTATTGCATAGATGTAACCTTTCTCTCTGTACTAAAATCCTCAAGAGATGAGAGAATCTAAAGGTGCATTAAACAGTGATACATGACAGAAGGAATTTTTCTATCTCCAAAACTCACCTTGAGTGTGTGTAAGTTTTATTTGACCCCATTTTTATTCCCAAATACCTTACCTCTTCTTTCCCCAAAAAAGAAGAACGGAAAAAATATCAAATCACACATTCTCTATAATAGGTAAACGATTCTTTCTCCCCTGGAGGCATCAAGATTATTTGCAATAAGATATTTGCTACGATTGTGAAGGTCTCATCAATAAAATTGTCATTTATCTAAGATCTAGGCATAGTCAATTACGAATTTGATAATTTCCTTCATTCCCTTACACAAATGATTCCATGAATGACATTTTTCTCTGGTGCGCCAATACAATAAAATGGATTTCCTTACAACTATAATATATGTTCTCATTCTATCTATTTCAATTTATTCTTTAAAATTGGAATAGATACATACTATTTTTAATAATTATTCATTATTAATATGAATAATAATGGAAAAATATTTATATTGAAAGGATAATAGATTAGGTAAACTCAGGAATTCAAGTTCAATTATGGTCCGAACAAAGAAAGAGTTAAAACATCGAGCATTGCATAATCAAAATGAAATGACCACCCAACAATTGTGTGCTTTATCCATAAAGATAAAGGAATATCAGGAAAATTGTGTGCTTTATCTGAATGATGGGTCCTGATTGTGACCCGAAACATTGATCCATAATGCCTATTGTGGATTTATCTCCAATTTTTTACTCCTCAAAACTCATCCATAGAAACCTCCAAATAGTAAAATATAGGCATCATGTCAGATGATCATTTCCAAAGAATTAGTTCTTATATGATTGATAAGATGATCACTACATATCCATATATGATCATAATATGGAACGGATAAGTTAGTATACCTTAAATTATTGATTAGGTGATCTAAATATGTCAGATTAATAATGATGATTGAGGATTTCCTAAAATAGGAGGAATTTGAAGAAAATTTCCTCTCGTCTTTTCACTGGGGGGGGTTTGAATCATTACCTTATTGATTATCTGTTTATTTCTGAAAGATTGAACTATTCATAGCTGAAAAAAAATAAAATAAATCCTAAGGAAGTTTATATCACTACTTTTATTAATCAGAACTAAGAGATCTCATAGAAAGATGGTTGAGTGGTTTTCAAGGTTGTAGCATGGATTGGTATGTAGGATATACTTATTTGAGGGTTGAATCCCTCTCTTTTGTATCCCTACTATTTTATTATTCATCCATTGTTTTTTCCAATCTATTTGAATCCCAAAAAGGCATGATTCCTATTCTAGGATCAATCTACCTCCCAAGTCCATATTTCATGAACTCGTCCTGAATATTTTTGCTCCATATTTACATGAACTGCGTCTATAACATTGGTTGAATAATAGACCTCGACCAATAATGCATGTGAATTCTAATCAAATTATAAATATCTTGATCCTAATTTATGATCCATCTAGAAAAAAGGTATGGTCTCAACCCATTAGTCCTCTTAGATCGAATCCAAATTGAATCTGAAGAATCGGTAGAAATTATTTGAATGGTCAAAATGTTCGTCCATAGTTCCTTCAACCAGACAAGTTGAACTTTGTATTGTTTAAATTATCGACTCTTTGATCACCAATATTGATAAACGCCCTAGAATTATATAATCATAATTTCATTCATGACTATTATACATAGGCTGAGAGCTCATATTCTTCAATCATCAAAATAAAATTTGTGGGACAATACTCAACACAATTTCCATGAAAGATACAAATTCCAAAATAAATACTATAAACTCCCAATCGTTCATTTTTCCCAATATATTTTCCAATCAACAATGGGTGGATTAATCATGCATAGACACATATGATGAGCCTCAGTATTGCAGCAAGGATTCTATACCTCCTAGGGCTATCAATTTTTTTTTTTTTTTTTAAATTTCTACTCCTATTATTATACAAAAAGTTTACAGCGAGGCAGGCCTCAAAAATCTCTCCATACTAACTATGGATTTAGCAGTGCACTTACATTGGAGGGAAAAACTTCCCTTTGAACTGACTTGACCAACAAATAACCAGGAACAGACCAACAGACTATTGGTAGTTGACTCAACCCATCTATACCAAAAACTAGCCAGAAAGTATTACAAACAGAGGTAGAACCTTGTTGAGTCCAGGCATGGACGGAATTGAAAACAGACTTTAACCTGAATATAGCTAAGCAAGACAATAACCTTATCAAAACCACCAAACGAAGAAGGCGGAGACCTGAATCCAGCGAGTGTACATCAGTGAGCAGCGGAGGCAACCGCCTGTTACCTTGGCTGGACCAAAAAGACTCGAAGGTGAGCTCATACGTCCACAGAGGTAGAAGGTTGCTCCTCGATGATCCTGCACCCATACTGGTCTGAGGCGCTAGAGTCTGAATGTGGAACAAAATCTTTAACTCACTCGCTTGGACCCACAACCGCACCAGAGTTCTCCGCGGGCTGAATTCCTTGGCAATGGACATGAGAGGGCTGCCTAAGCTCCGAAGAGGCTCCGGGTTGAGCTGAATTGTCACACTTTTCAATCTTGATGGACAATAAAGGTGGAATTGTCCAGGGTACAGGGGATACGAAAGCGGGTGGAGGGATGAGTGCTGTGCGCACAGGCCGCAGCACGAGCCCTCCCTCTACCCCTTCCCCTGCCTCTCCTTGTAGCTAGGGATTCAATTTCTTCGGAGGAGGTGTCCGTGGTATTGGAGGAGCGCTGTTGGACAACCCTCCCTCTAGAACCACCCTGAGACCCTCCCCTTCTACTGATGAGACAGAGCCGTTCATGCAGCATGCTGAAATCCCAGGTGAGGTGACGTTGGAGCTAGGAAAGCAACGAGAGCGGAGTCTCAATGAAACAAGAGGGCGCAGAGATCCAAGGCACAGTGAGCGGAGGCACACTGAGCCAAGAAGGGACAGCGAACAAAGGCGCAGTGAGTAAAGGCACCGAGAGCCACAGAGGAGAGGCGATAGAAGCACAGAGGGGCGGAGTGAATGAAAGCACAGAGAGCCACAAAAGAATGGAAATAGAAGCACCGAGGGGCAAGGAAATGAAACTCAGGGAGCGACCACGACAGAAGGGAGAGCCAAAGCTGGTAAGCCTGTGACAGAGGATGAGACTCCCAGAGGCAGAGACAGACACCTCCTGTGTTGAAGGCCGAGGCCGAGTCCCCTGAGACCGAGGCCGAGTCCTATGAACAAGCAGCGACCAAGACAACCAATGCAGCAGAGGCTGAGAATTCAAATGAGACAGAGCCAGTGGAGGCGAGCTCTTATAATGGCACGTTGAGGCGCCCAAAGCCATAACCAAAACCCAACAGAAGATCTGCAACCAAATCGCCGGAGAAACTAGCCGCGGGAGCTCCATCGTGTTACAGACGGCGGACTGCAGCAAGTAGTTAATGGTTGCATTCATTATAAACTTGCGGGGATGGCTTGCCATCCGATTTACCTTACAAGTGGCGGGTCTGAGCTGCCACTTGCCCAGTGGGAACGCCACCCTTGTACCATTCCTCATATTAATCACCCGCAGCGGGGGATGAGTAATCCTGAAGCACCAGAGAAGTGCATTCCTGTTGGAGTTGTGCATCCACTGAATCATTGAGAGTGCCTGAGAAAGGAGGGAGATACAGGTCAACCCCTTGGTTGGCCAATCGATCTTCTACCTTGTTGGCTGTGCGCCTGACATGCTTGAAAATAATGCTATGGGGGCGCCTTAGCCTTTCCTCCAAAGTTTCAAGCCTACTAAGCAACCTCCAACTGTGTTATCACTCAGGTTGTCCCTAGGCTCCTTATAGGGATATGGTCGAGGTAACCACAAACCAATCTTTGGATTGCAGGTTCTAGCCCACCTGCAATCAGAGAGGGCTCTCTCTTTAAATGATTCAACTTTGTTGATGATTTTAGGCTAGCTTTTGGCTCAGGGGTTTTTGTTTGGGTTTGGATGGAAGGTAGAAATCTCAAGCAGAGAGGCAAGGTAAGGTGTGATAAGTTTCAAACCATTGGGCGTGGAGTCATGGATTAAGGATTGCTATTGCGTCTTCTTGATCACAAGAGGATTAAGGAGCGAGATAGCCACACATGATACAATTAACAGTCTACCAAAGGGATGGAATGATGGAAATCAGGGGTGAAAGGCAAAGGAGAATCATTTCATCATACTGAAAAAGAGGAGAAATGGATGAATGGTGATCTAGGAGCAGTTAAGTATACATGCTCATAGCTATTTCTGATGAAAACATAGAAAAATGCAGAAATTGAACTTAAGGTATAGTGAAACAAATCTTAAGCTATTCTTTTTTCCTGCTTCTGCAATTTTAGAAGGCGGAACGGTGGTTAAAACATGAAAAATTAACAGAGGAGAGGAAACACTTATTGAATCATGTAGAAGCACAGGAATTCTGTAATCACTCCTTGGCCAATTGAACACATCAAGTAGTTTCGAAATCCACGCTTTCAGCAATCTTTGATTATAGAAAGTATGATAGTTACAGTGTGGGTCTCTGCTTGGAGAAAATGCTGGGAAGAAAATTAAGCAATGTCTTCGACTCATTAACTAACCAACCTACCAACCAACCAACCCCTCACTACATTGTTCAGGGTGGTATATATAAGCAAAATATTAGAAAGACATTCATTACAATTGACCTAAATAGGTATGCTAGAAAAGCTCTTCAAAAATCTAAGTGTTGCTGGAATTAAATGCAGGTAAGTCCTTTTGGCTGCATTAGAGGCAGCTGAATTAGAAAAGACTACAATCTGGCCCTTGGAGGCTTGATGCGGTGCTGCTGGGATGATTGTGCTTCGGGATCTGTAGTTTTGCTCTGGTGCGAGTTAAATGTGCAATGATTATGATTTGAGGGCTTTGAGTGGCTTCGCCCTCTTTCTTTAACTCTGCTGGAAGGTATTAAATGTTCTCCTGCTTCGGGCCGCTGCTTAAGATTTTCACTGATACTCTTTGCTGCTACATTGATGGCTTCCGTCGCCTACTGATACTCTTTGACACGCTTGCTACCTGATGATTTGATCTGATACACTTTAAACTCTGTCATTGGTCCTCTCCTGTCTTTAAACCGGATCAATTTGGCATGATCGGGCGATTTTCGGGCTTTTTCGGCGCATAACGGGCCATGGAATCAAAATATTCCCCAAAGATTCCCCAAAACGGCCTATTTCCCGTAGCGATGCGCGATTAGTGCTTCGCGCTAATCGCGCATCGAAAACTGTCTCTGTTTGTTGTTCTGGAGCTCCGAAGTGCGATTTCTCTTCCTGCGTGAATTTTCGGCTTTCTGGTTGCTGACGTCAGCCTGCGGTGGGTCCCTGGTACAGAAGTGACATGGCGAGGTGCTGATACTGAAGGTGATGCGATGAACTTCTCCGATGTGATCGCAATATCGCATCGGCGGGGATGGGAAGGTGTTTAAGTTGGACATTTGGCGCTTGCGACCGCCGATCGCCGATATCGCGATATCGCGTCGGGTGGCGACGGATGGGTCATAACTTGCATGGAGAGGATATTGCGATCTTGCGATGCGATCTGGCTTTCTATGGTCTGCGGAGTGTTAAGGAAGTCGGCAAGGGGTTTGTTGCGGTCGGAAGGAGTAAGTAAGTGGGTCTGAAAGGAATTTGAGGCTTCGAAAGTAGTTCGATAACCTAAAAAGGGATTTTATACTCTGGAAGGAGTCCATTGTATTTGGAATATGGTTTGTAGGGGCAGCATGAGGGTTCTTGCTAAGTTTCAGGTAAACTGAGCAATTCCCAGGGGTAGTTATGGTTATTTTTCAACCAGGGGGAGGGATATTTACATAGGGGATGATTTACATAATTTTAGTAGGGGGATGGGAAAATATAGGGAGCTAAATAATAATGTCAGTAGTTAATATGGAGATGGTAAGAAAGCGCTAAGTTAGGGAGAACTTAGGCTGTTACAAGGGGATAAAACCTTTTTCAGAGAGAGTATGGAACAACTTTGAGTAAAGCAGATCTTCACCCAAGCAAATGCTATGAAAATGATGGAACTTAAGAGGTATCAAGCAGATCTTGACCTCTTTTGGGGAAGTTAGTTAATGATTGGGGGGGAAATGGAGAAATGGAGTTAGTTATACCTATTTTTGAGTTTCTCGCATGGAACTGCCTGCTAATTGTGTCCTGAGTAAAGATGACGCCTGGAAATATGGAACTGATCAGCAATTAAGATTCAACAACCTCAAAACTACCTACCCGGCCTACTTACCTAACATTTTTTCTTCTTTTGATTTGGGTGCACTTAGACTTGCAAACCTATCATTCCATTTTTTCTTTCATGTTTTCCTATCTACAGACTACCCTTATTTCATCCAAGGGCCCAGATTAAGCTGTTGGGCTCCTTTGATTCTCTACCTATCTAAGAATCTGCCAAGATTAAGCTGTTTGGACAGATTACATTCTCTATATTCTAAAACAGGAAATTTAAACCTAGGGAGACCAAGATTAAGCTGTTTGGACCTCCCTTTAACCGAAAAATTGGCGATACCAGGATAACTTTACAAAATTTGGAAGGCAATTGAATGAACTCTGAGTAGCCTTCTTCACTTGGAGACTGTTAAGCAAATATGGAGCATTGCAGCATGCAAAGTATGACATATTTGGCCTGTAAAAATGTCAATCATGAAATATGAGTAACCTGCTGCAGCAAGAGGCTAACAGGTATCATGTGGTTGATTGCATCTGTGAGACACTTCATTGCCATTTGCTGACTATGTGGTTTTACAAGGAAAAACCAAAACGTTTCCCATGTTAAGCTATGAATTCCTCCGATCAGTTTTTCTCTTTGTTCCAGTTCCTATTTCCACTGTTGTTCTAACTATTTCACTTTTGATAGTTTACCTGGTGAGCATTCTGTTATTATATTAGATAAATACACATTATTGTTGATTAGTTCAATAAGATTATTTGTTGTTGATCTGAATCTAGATGTAGCTCTCTTAGCTTTCATTAACTGAGACTCCAATTCGGAAAACATAATTTCTTTATGTGACTCCTGTATCTTTGGCAGATTGGTAGCTTTTCCCTCTTTTGAATCTTGCCAAGACAGAAAATTTGTTATTCTTTCATCTGCCTTCTCTAACTCCAGTCTTGCATCTACCGATTTTTTGATCATAGATGCTGAAATATCACATAAAGGAACAACCAGCAATATATTATGACAGAGAAGGCCCAACTGCCGGGATAGAGCCTTGGTCAACTCCAGGGCTTTAGTTCTGAATTCTTCTACATTGGGATATCCTTTGAATCGCTCGATTTGATCGTTCATTTGAGCTATTTGCTCTTCTTTTGATTTATTCACCTGTTTGTTTAATAGTTGTAGTTTACTCAATGCTTGAGATAACTCTTGCCACTTATGGATGGCCTGGTCATCAATTCTCTGCTTTTCATTAATTAAGTGGTCATTCAACTTCTCATTAAGTTGTTTCTGCTCTGCCAATTGCTGTTCAAGATGCTCTACATTTTGTTGTCATTCAACCGATTGTGCCTCTAGCTGAATGATCGCTTGGTCTTTTTCCTTCAACAAATGATTAACCTTTGAAACCTTGTCTATTGTTGCCACTGTATATGCTTCGTCATACTAAGAAAGTTTGGTTAAATATTTAGAGGGATTTATTTCCTCCCTCCATATCACATTCATCATTTCCATCTAAGGAGTTAAAAAAGGAGAGTGATCAATTTTCCTCTTCTTCCTCTGCCTTTTGACTATAGCCCTATGCTTAGGGCTGTAGAAGACATCCAGTGGTGGTATTTCTTCTACATGCAAAACAATCTCATAAGTGGGATTTTGAGGGATGATCTCTATGTCTTTATGAAGCTTCGGTCGGCCGCTTGTTCCTATAATTGGAACTGTGTTGACTACTAATTTCTATTTTGTAGACACCTCTGGTGTAGTGAACCCTTGGGTGTTCTCTAGATTACTGATAATAGAATCAAATTGTTCCCATTCCTTGATTAACTTAGGGTCAACATTAATATGTGTATCAAGGGGTTCACTAATTGTTACCTTCTTCTACTCTTGTTCTTGTGTTTTCTTCTTCCCAAGAACCTTTCCAATTTTGGGAGCATCCTCAGTAATTTTCTCCTCAATGTAGCCTTGAGGTCATACCATAGATGTCATTTTTAATAAATATAGGGGCAGGGTTTCCAATCTCTGGGCCCTGAGCCTATTGAATTTCTCTAATCCTTTTGTTCCCAATTTAGTCTTAGACATTTCTTTGACCTGGGAAAATATCTCTGCTGAAGCAAACAAGTCATCGAAGCTATCCTCTTCGTGATCAAATCTGGAGATTTTAGCCTGAGAGGAAACTTTGTAGGCAACCTTTTTAGGGTCATACTGCCTTTTTGGAATAGTTGCAAGATTTAACAACTTTATTTTCTCAGCCTCTTTCTCTGCATGTTTAAAATCATGCAAGGTAAAGGCACCACACCGAAGGGGAAATGTAGGCCACATGTGTTTCTTGGAATCCCTAAGGGTCTTTGACATCCTTGCAAATGTTATCTGATATGCTAATTCCCAGGCCAGTAGTCTATCAGGGATGTACAGAAGAAGAACATGTGGATTAGTAAGACTACTAAAAAGCCTTATATAGGTGAATTTTTCTTCTCCAAACCAACTGCCAATTATAGCTAAGTCAACCATTGCCTTCTTAGATAACCTAGGAGCATGTTTATTGAACATGGCATAATGTGCAAGAAGAATAAAACCATGACAGATTCTATACAAGTGGTTCTTATAATGGGCTTTCCATAGCTCCTTGTGATAGATGCAAATGGGATTGAGATCCCGGGGAGTCCATTTCCATCCGAGAATGGGGTATTCGGAATTAAAATAGATGGTGTCCATAATATAGGCACAGAAGTAAAAGGGAGGTATCACTTCGGGAAGTCACAGACCTCTTTCTTCTATATTCAAGTATCTCGGTGGCAATTTTACCAAACAGAATGTTTGCCCAGTCCATGATATAGCCATGAAATGCAGTCTCTATTAATGGAACCATATCTATAGAGAATTTAGCAAAATCATGGACTCTAAAGAGTCTGCACATCATTGCACTAGCATAAAAATAAGCAGAGACTAATGAATCTACTGAGCACATACCTGATGCTTTGTGCTTGTGTTTGGCTGGGAAATGTCTCCATTGCCTGATAGGGTCTAATTCAATGTCGTTTTCCTTGGCAAAAGCTTCTAAGAATGCTTTATTATACTACTTCTCTGGCTTGGGTAAATGGTAAATTTGTCTAAGATCCTCTGCTCTAAATGACCTGAACACTTTTCCATGAGCTGTAGTAAATGTTCTGTCTGTGGTTGCAATGCTCTCAATAATCCACCTGACCATGTCATTATATGGAAAAACCTTGGCACATGCTGCTATTCTGTGTAGGTATGAGCAGGCCAATTCTTTCAACGTATTCTCTGATTTGCTTGTAGAATCTGCTGTAGCTTCTACTTCGAGTTTTTTAGGCTCTTTTGCTTCTACTAAATTATAAATACTCTCCCAGCTTACTTTTCCTAAACTGAGGCAAGTCGTATCTGATATCAATCCTTTCTTATTCGGCTCTGGTTCTTTGACTATGACAGGGGCATTGGCTTCTTCACCTTCTTTCCCATTTTTTCTGGATTCATAAGCTCAGAGTAGCTCTGCACAGATAATGGAAAACGTAATAGAGAAATATTTCTACTGAAAGCTAATACGGAATGAAAACAGTTAAGGTAATTTGGATATGATAAACCAAATGTAATTAAGTATTACCACAGGTGAAATCCTAGAAGGATTCACCCTTGACTGTGAAATTAATGACCATCATAACCACCAATCATAGTAAATAAAAGTAATAATTACCCATTGCATTGGACATATGCTCATTGATCCCTTCAAATGTGTCTTTGGATTTTCCTGATCAGCGATCAACGACAAATCATGAATTTCAATTGGGAGATTCAATGGGTCAGGCTAAACATTTTGGACTAAAAGCTTCGATCACGATAAAAGAATAAAATAAGGTAGGGGTATAATCAACGCATTGTTTGATTTACTAACTTTTTGTCCATTACTGCTTTTATGGTTTCCGCCTGTCAATAAAAACTTTTGCTGGTTCTTGAAACATGTGCCTTACTTTATGACATCGCAATCGGGGAATTTGAAATTGCTTTTGCTATGTGTCATGGAATACCTCCGATTGCCGATTGTGATTACATTATCAGATTGGAAGTTTAGAAAAGAGCGTTTAGGATGCATTATGGCTTAACTTAGCAATATGCGATCTCTGATCGCATTATCGCATCAAAGATTTACTTATGATGGCTTTCTAAAAGGATATTTCATATTTTATCAAAAGGTTTTGGATAATAGCTCTATTGCATCGAGCCTTTTGATAGGGGTTTTTTATGTTTGATATAATTAATGCCAGGCATGCGATTATTATTGAATGATTGAATTTAACTAAGTCTTAAAAAGGGACCCATTTCTATTTAAAGTTTTTTGATAAAAATTTAGAAATGGGGGGTTGTTGTACAACACAACAACATGTTATCTTCCCTTGTGTATTGTGATTTCCACATTTGTGTGGACTTCTCTTTCGGAAGTTGTGCACATCCTGTTGTGTTTTGTGCTCCTAAGAGAGTTTGGGCTTCCTCCCATCTGACTTGGGATTTAGTCCAACCCTCTCCCTCTACATTGAAAGAACCATTGACATAAGTAACACTAGCAATCATCAGAAATACGAACCTCACTACTCGAAGACAAAGCAGACCACTCTCCTGTGCTGACAAGAAAGAGTTATGGAAAATATTTAAGATAATAGAAACCGGGCCAACATACTGGATGGGACTCCCACACCAAACATTCTGAGGTCTAGTTGGGACTTGATACCAGGGTGATCCCCAGAATGTTGGCGGGTCTAGCACCCTCAACATTTCTAGTGCTAGAAGGAGGGTCGCTAGTTGTATATGGATGAACATCCTCTCACACTCACTCATCAACCATTTGGTCAAGGTTGTAACTTGCATTCCCTCTCACCTATGTGAAATTCTATAGTTGGTTACTTCTCACCTCTTAGGATTGAACACAAAATTCCATATCATCACCTTCGCTTCATCTGTCCCATCACCCACGAGTTCACAAAAGCAGTCGGATTGATCCTAGGCATACAACATCTTCCATACGCATCAAGGAAGTGAAAATCCACTCCCATAGGGGTTGTTGTATAGTTAGTGGAAGAAGCAATTCTTGTCACAATTGAACATCTAGCAGAAGCTATTGAAGACAGATTGGAACCTCTAGTCTTCCGACAGGGGGAATGAGACACCCTTGTGATCTCAAGATCAAACTCTAGTACAAGAGGAGGAGGGGAATGAAGTCGAGGAGGTAGAGGCAGAGACGAACCAATAGACTCGGAGCCAGAACCGTCAGATTCCAAAGGAGAGAAGGAGGATGAAGAAGAAGAAGAGATCGTTGACAAAAATCTGGAATTGATGACTCAGGAACCATTAGCTCTCCTAGGTGCTTTGCACAAGATGCCAAAGAGAGTGAATAGAATGAACATCAAGTTCAACCCTAACAGCATAGTGAAGGCAGAAGACCATTTGGACAACTTCTACCTATAGTTGCAGACCCTTGAGGTACGGTATGATGACGTAGCATGTAGATTGTTTCCATGTACCTTGGATAGTCGTGCATCTCCATGGTATCATAGCCTTCCAGCCAAATGTTTCTTGAAAAGTTTGGTGATGACAAGATCCCAACCATGTTACTCAAAGAATTGGGAAGCCTAAATATGGAGGGGAAAGAAAAGGTGAAATATTTCAGTTAGAGGTTTACATGCATATTGAACAAGTTTGCAGTGGACATTAAACCTCATGACTCCATCAATGTTGATTACTACACATCTGCACTGTTGAACAACATTGTGCAGTTCATCAAGCACACTATGAAACCAACTCTATTGGAAAACTACGAAGAGGCTATTGCTGTTGTGAAATACCTACACACGATTGGAGTCATCAAGGATGATGAATCAACAAAGGACTCCAAAGACGTGAGTAGAAAGTCCCAGGCGATGGCAAGGAAAGGTAGAGACAAGGAAGTAAATGATATTGAAACCCTCACTCACCTAGTTTAGAACTTGACAACATAAGTGTATGAGCTTAAACAATGGAAAGCGGAGACGTCTGCAAGAATTCATCTGCTGAGACAGAGATAAGGAAGCATGTCATCAAGAAGCAACTAGTCACTGCAAAAACTGCACAAAGCTCTATGTTCCACTTTGATCAGTGCGCCAATTTTGAATTTTGTTCATTCCATGAGGAGCATCAACCATAGAACTCTTGCTCAGAATGGAAGCAAGTCACAAGCTCTGTATGCAGTCATACATTTGATGTGGAAAACAATATGAAGGAACAAATGGAAGACATAGATAATGATGAAGGTATTGCCCCTCATGAAGCATCATGTTATGGGCATGTGGTGAACACGTACTAGTGCTCGCAAGAAACGTTGAAGATGAACACCGAGAAACAACCCCCGAAGCAAAATCACCGTTACAATCTTAGGAGTAAAGGGGCCCCCCTTACACTTGGAGAAGCGCAAGAAAAGATGAGACTGTTGTTGATGAACACTGATCCACCAGTTTCCCCAAAGCAGAAAATAGAGAACAACTCTGGAAGGACAGTGGTCGACAAGAGTACGTCCATGAGTAGCAAACTACAAAACACTTCACCGAACAACACAAACATCAGTCTTTCCCCGAACACCTCGGTGAGTCTACCACCTCTGGACCATAACATTGTAGATGACATGAAGAAAACTCACATGAAAATCATTTTATTTGAGTTAGCTAAGATCCAGAGTCACCGAGACATCTTGTTACACGCATTGGGACAAACAACAATGGAAATCACAGCCTGTACCATCAAGGGAGCCAACTCAACTCCCGGATCACTTTCCACTATGCTGAACACACTTCGGATGGAAGAAGAAAACTTATGTTGCCCTCCATTTCTACTCTCATTTGAAGTTTTTAAATGTAATGTTCACAACTGCTTAGTTGATTATGGCATGACAACCAACGTCATGCCGCTCTCCATTGCTAAAAATATCAATGCATAATGGAGCAAGAATCCGTGCAAATCATCCAACTTAATCGAACATCTGTACTAGCCATTGGTGAACTCCGAGATGTGATTATACGACTATCACATGATAGTCGAGTCCACCAATACATCAACATAGTTGTTTTGGACATACCAGAAGCATACAATCTACTACTCAACAGAGACTAGTCCAGCAAGCTAGACATATATTTTTCTACAAACTGGTCGTACATGTGGTTTCCGTACAAGGGCAAAAAAACCAAATCCAAGTGTTATCCAAGAGGTATACGAGGCACAATGTCACTCCCATCAATGGTGAGGACGAACATTTGGCCTTCGCAGGACTTATGTTTGGCAACTGCCTCACAAAAACAACATTGGGGTGTTATCCTACACGGCCAACTCCAACCCCACTAGACACGCAGTTGGGTCTCCTTCCTTGCCCAACTGATGATAATGAAACATGCACAGTACATTGTACCAATAATAGCAGTAGGAGTATCAACAGTAGTAGCAGTAGTATGAGCGCGTCAAATGGTTCGTGCAGAGACAAGTTGTGGACCATGTACTCTAACAGATCAAAGATATAGGACAGCTCAGGAGCCAGGTGTGTCTTGATTGACCCATACAATAGGAAGCATCTAGTTTCAAGTCGCTTGGAGTTTGAGTGCATGAAAAACATTGCTGAGTATGAAGCACTCATGTTGGGCTTGCATAAAGCCATCAACCTTAACGTGGTCATGCTCAAAGTGGTAGGTGATTCAGAGATAGTGGTATGGCAGGTATGTAACACCATTTGTTGTTTGCCACTGCATCTCAAATGTTACCAACAAGACGTATGGCAGCTGATCTCTAACTTCTAAGCATCTAACATCACTATTTTACCACGTACGCATAATGCAACTGGGAAAGCTCTGGAAAATGAAGCTTCTAGAATGTCACTGATTAGTGATAAGTTTACTATTGAAATTTTGTGCAAACCATCTATCCCATATAACATAACTAACTTACACACGTTTAATGATGATCAATAGATTCTACATTTCACGGCCAATGTTTGACATCTTCAAATATGCAGTGATAGATAATGACGAGCACAAGTGCTCTCTGCAAGAAGACACTGGTAATAAGAAAGGCCACCTTATCAAGAAGGGTGTGGCATCGTTGGATAAGCTTTATGACTTGCAAGAACATTTTCAAGGGCTGAGGAATAGAAAAACCCACAGCTCCACCATGATGCACAAACTGATCAAGTTGGGAACATAACAAGATCTCAAGTTTGTCAATCTCGACACATGTTGCACACAGCAAGAGTGGAAAGCCTTTGTCTGCTTGTTCAAATAGTACCGAGATGTGTTCACGTGGACATATGATTATTTGAAAACTTATGACATGCGAATAATCCAACACATCATTCCAATCAAAGAAGGGGTCAAGCCATATCAATAGAAGTTGAGAAAAGTACATCCGTCACTTGAATTGCTCATACAGAAAGAGGTCACAAAGATGTTGGATGCACAGATCATATACAAATTTCATCATTCCATGTGGGTTTCAAACCTTGTTCCTGTACACAAGAAGTATGGGGAAATCTGCTTGTGTGTTGATTTCTAGAACGCGAACCATGCCTTAAACAAAGGCAACTACCTCGTGCCGTTTATCGACCACATTTTGCAAACAGTATCTGGGGCACAAATGTTTTCCCTACTCGACAGTTTTTTAGGATACAATTAGGTTCTGGTAGCAGAACCTGATAGACTTAAGACTACCTTCCGTACCAAGTGGGGTATGTTCACTTATAGAAAAATGTCGTTTGCCCTTGTGAATGTTGGAACAACTTTTCAGTGCACCATGGACATTGCTTTTGGTAGACCCATCAGACATAGTGTAGTGGTATACCTCGATCATGTCACTCTATTCTCAAGAAGACATGAGGACCACATACACCATTTGTTGGGTCCCTATAATACTAGTGATTACCCCATTACTATTGTAGTTGTACCCCTTATTAATATTGTTGTGCCCCTATTGTCGCCATATTGTTATTATTGTGCCCCTTAGAATCCCTCTATTGTTATTTTTGTGGCTTTATATTATTATTGTTAGGTCGGCTGGGTATATTGTGACTCCTTAGACCCTATATATAAAAGGAGGTTTTGTCATTTGAATCATCCAAGAATTGTTCATTTATGTAATGTAAAGGAGGTTTCCCCCTCGAAGAGGCTGAATTTTAAGGCATTGATCTATCTTTTCTATCTTTTTCTTGAGCTGGTTTCATAACATTTGGTATCAGAGCTTTGGCTAGGGTTTCGCTGCTCCAAACAAGTCATCGTGGCATTTTTGCTATAACCTTTTTTCTGCGACATTTCAGCAGCTAAAAAAAACCCATTTGAGAAGACATCACACTGAATCTCGGGTCTGAATTTTAGAGATTTTCGCGCTATATTTGCAGAGATATGATCTGAGGAAGTTGGTCTTTTTGCAAACTCTTGAATTACATTCCAAACAGGTGACCTAGGGAAAATCATCATAACTTTCTCTCTAAGCATCGGATTGAAATTTCGTAAGAAGGTATAGAAAGAAGACAGACTATAGTTTTCTTGGATATATTTTTTAGAGCCAAAGGTCGAAATAGTGACTTGTGGCACGTCGTACATGTTCGCTCTACTGAACTAGTCTATAATCAGGTCACTGTGGGAGATTTCGCATAACTCTTCCGCAGAGAATCCAATTTGGATCACACTGGTGGCATTGGAAATAAGACACAAAGGGCTACTACAGGTCACAATTTCATAACTAAATGGTTCGAAAGGACAAAGATACATCAGAGGCAATATCAAGCTCCTACCAAGTGAAAAAAGGTGTGTAGATTTATTTTTAATTTTTGCTTAAGCTTGGTTTGAAATTTTTTTTTGAAGGAATTCAAAAGGGCATAGTAGAGCATTATTATCAGTAACTGATTCCCCAAGGAAAGAAAATGCAAACACCTAGTAAGCAACCTGAAAGCTCTAGCATGACTCATGAAGAAGAGGAAGAAATGCTACATGATATATCAATATTACAAGACCAGGTGCAACAAATGTCACTCTGACAAAAGCTAATAGAAGCTAAGATAAAGGGTGTGGAAGTTAGGATGGATGATTTGAAGATAGATTTGAAGATAGATTTGAAGACAAATTTGACAAATTTTCTACAAGAAATACTTACCAATGGTGAAAAGGTAGTAAAGGAAACTCATGATGCGAACAAAAGAAATGTTAATCATGATTCCATAGACTCTAATGTTCGATCGAAGACCCACCATATTCCAAAAATCGATATGAGGAAGTTTGATGTCAAGGATCCTGAAACATGGATATTACAGATGGAGCAATTTTTCGATCTCAATAATGTGCAAAACACACAAAAGGTATGTATGGCAACTTTATATTTGGAACCAAATCAATTTCTATGGTATCAATGGATTTTCGCTCATAAACAATTTATCACTTGGGCAATTTTTATGGATGAATTCATGGCACATTATGAAGATACAAAAAGCAACACTTTTTTTAGCCAATTGATAAGTCTCAAATGAAAGGGTTCAATAATGAAGCACATTGAGGAGTTACAAACATTGAACATAAGGGTAAAAGATATTCCAGAGGAGCATAGGATTGATGTGTTCATAGGGTCTTTAAAGGATAATATCCAACATGATGTTCGCCTTTGGGAACCTGATTCATTAGAGAAGGCATTCAGTTAGCAAGAAAAATGGAAAGAAAAATTATGGCAACTAGGAAGCATACCACTCACAACTATAAAGACGGAAGTGTTGTTGCCCCTAGTCTTCCACAACCTATAAGGTTGACACCACAACAATTGGAAGAAAAAAGAGCAAA
>APFE031143670.1:0-13167 GCA_000404065.3 Pinus taeda | reverse complement strand
GGAAGAGGAAGAGGAAGAGGACGACTGGTACACAGGCCAGTAGATGATGGATTGCGAGAAGAGATCAGAGTTTTGCGAGAGAGATTGGCAGTAATAGAAGCTGGAGGAAGACGAAACCCGGCGGATAACAGTGATGAAGAGGCAGTTGAGCAAGAGCAGGATGAGTTTGAGGGGATGACACCAGAACTGAGATTGTTAAAATCAGTTTTGCTATCCAGCCATAAACCGAAGCATGAGTTGCCTACATATGATGGAAGCCTGTCGGCAGAGGTGTTGTTAGACTGGTTAAGTGAAGTGAATAAATTCTTTGAGTTTGAAGAAACCAGCGAAGATAAACAGGTGAGATTTGCCGCCACCAAGTTGAAGGGACATGCGTCCTTATGGTGGGACAACGTTCAGGCCGAAAGAAGGAGGTTAGGCAAACAGCCAATTAAGAAATGGGCTAGGATGGAAGCAAAGCTGAAGGAGAAGTTCTTACCAAAGGACTATCATATAATGTTGTACAGGCAGGTACAAAACCTGAAACAGAGGGGGATGACTGTGAGAGAGTTTACAGAAGAGTTCTACAAATTAAATCTGCGAGCAGGATATGTAGATGATACCTCAGAGAAGACGGCCAGGTATGTAAATGGCTTGAGAGGGGAGATTTTAGACGAAATTGGCATCCTTTCACCGCAGACGTTAGAAGAAGCCTATCAGTTTGCATTGAAGGCTGAAGAGAAGATAAATAGGAAACAGAACTCCCGGAGAGGAGGAGGTTCTGGCAGAGGCAAAAGCAAAATGTATGGCAGAGGTAGAGGTACAGCCTCGAACGAGGAAGGCAGCAGCTCTAAGTCTACTGGTACAACAGAGAGAGACAACAGTAACAGAGAAGGACGACCAGCTCAGAGGGGACGAGGCTTTGGTCGGGGCAGAGGGACTGTCCAGTGTTACCGTTGTCATAAGTTGGGACATAAATCTTATGATTGTCCGGAGGGCGAACCAGCAGGCGGAAGAGGAACCTATGTTGCCCAGCCAGAGGATGCAGAGGAAACACCTCAGGAAGCTGAGAACGCGCCTGAGATAGGCGAAGCCTTGGTGATGAACAAGGTACTATTGAAGCCAGCCAAGGAAGCTGCGGAGCCAGATCAGCGGAAAGCATTGTTTCGCACTGTCTGCAAGTCACAAGGCAAATGCTGCAAGGTGATTGTTGACAGCGGAAGTACCGATAACCTAGTAGCTGTGGAGATGGTGGAGAAATTGGGATTAAAGAGATTGAAACATCCCACTCCTTACAAGGTATCGTGGTTACAGAAGGGACATCAACTGTTGGTTGATGAACAGTGCGAAGTAGAGTTTCAGATTGGAAAGTACAAGGACAAAATCCTTTGTGATGTAATGCCAATGGATGTCTGCCATTTGTTGCTAGGACGACCTTGGCAGTTTGACAGAGGTGCAGTCCACGATGGGAAGACGAACTGTTACAAATTTGTGAAAGATGGGATCAAGCATACGCTTGTACCCATCAAGGAGGAAAACACAGCGGAAGCCAGTGGAGTGAAGGCACTGCTGTTAGGAGGAAAAGAATTCATAAAACAGATTGAGGATAGCGAGGTAAGCTTTGCTGTCATAAGGAGACCAAAGACAATGGTGCTCCACACGCAGGTATCAGATTTACCAGAGGATGTTCAGAGGTTGCTACAGGATTTTGGGGACATTGTGGTAGATGACCTTCCAGATGAATTACCACCTAGAAGGGGTATTAGTCATTGCATTGACTTTATACCAGGAGCGAGTCTGCCAAACAAAGCAGCCTACCGCATGAGTCCCAAGGACCATGAAGAGATTAGAAAACAGGTCCAAGAGTTGTTGGACAAAGGTTTGATTCGGGAGAGCATGAGTCCTTGCGCAGTACCCACTGTTTTGGCTCCCAAGAAAGGTGGAGAATGGAGGATGTGTACAGATTCCAGGGCTATTAACAAGATTACCGTTAGGTACAGGTTTCCCTTGCCAAGGATGGATGATATGATGGATTGCCTAAGTGGAGCGACCTACTTTTCAAAGATTGATCTGAAAAGCGGGTATCACCAGATCAGGATTCGTGAGGGAGATGAATGGAAAACTGCATTCAAAACAAATGAAGGCTTGTATGAATGGCTGGGGATGCCATTTGGTTTGAGTAACGCTCCCAGCACATTCATGCGATTGATGAATGAGGTGCTGAAAGAATTTAACGGTAAATTTGTTATAGTTTACTTGGATGATATTCTGATTTTCAGTAAAACGAAGGAGGAGCATTACAGACATTTACAGAGCGTGTTGAGAAAATTACAGCAAAACAAGCTGTTAATCAACTTGAAGAAATGTACCTTTTTTCAGAAGGAACTAATATATCTGGGTTTTGTTATTGCGGAAAATGAGTTAAAAATGGACCCAGAAAAAGTGGCAGCTATTGTTAGCTGGCCTTCTCCGAAGAGTCTGTTTGACGTTCGAAGTTTCCATGGACTTGCCAGTTTTTACGGGAAGTTCATCAGAAATTTTAGCGAGATTTGCGCACCAATGTTAGACACGATTAAGAAGGTGAATCAGCCTTTTCACTGGACTGAAGCAGCAGAGAACAGCTTTCAGATCTTGAAGAGAAAGATTACTGAAAGACCTGTCTTGAGACTGCCTGATTTCAACAAACTTTTTCAAGTTCGTTGCGACGCCAGTGGTACCGCCATTGGAGCAGTACTCAGCCAAGAGGACAGACCAGTTGCTTACTTCAGCGAGAAGCTAAACGAGAGCAAACAGAAGTACTCGACCTATGACAAAGAATTCTACGCCATTGTGCAGGCTTTAAAGCATTGGCGGCATTATTTACTAGGTAACGAATTTGTCTTATTTTCTGATAATTCTGCGTTACAGTATATCATGCAACAGCATAAACTAAACCATAAACATGCAGCCTGGGTTGAGTATCTGCAAAGTTTCACTTTTGTATTGAAACATATTAGTGGGCAATCGAATAAAGTAGCAGATGCACTCAGTAGGAGAACATTATTGATACAAGAGAGCACCATGCAAATCTTAGGATTTGAGCACTTGAAAGAGCTGTATCCGACTGACAACGAGTTTATGGAAGCCTATGAGGCTTGCCAAAACCCGCTATTGCGAAATGATAGCAAGTGGCTGGACTATAACCTTCAAGAGGGTTTGCTGTTCAAGGGGGGACAGTTATGCATCCCAAACTGTTCTATGCGAGACAATATTATACAAGAGAAACACAGCGGAGGTTTGGCAGGACACTTTGGAATTGACAAAACTATCGCACAGGTACAGCACTTCTATTTTTGGCCTAAGATGCAGAGGGATGTACAGAGATATGTGGCTAGGTGCAGAACTTGTCAATTGGCAAAAGGTCACAGTCAAAACACTGGCCTTTATATGCCATTACCCGTCCCTAGTCGACCGTGGGATTCGGTCAGTATGGACTTTGTGCTAGGATTACCAAAAACCCAGCGCGGTTTTGATTCGGTGATGGTTGTAGTCGACCGGTTTTCAAAGATGGCACACTTTGTACCGTGCAGAAAAACCAGTGACGCTACCTACATAGCGCACCTTTTCTTCGCAGAGATTGTACGGTTACATGGACTACCACGAAGCATCATTTCAGACAGAGATGTCAAATTTACTGGTCATTTCTGGAGAACCTTATGGAAGAAGCTAGACACTCAGTTGCAGTTCAGCTCCGCCTACCATCCACAGACAGACGGACAGACGGAGGTAGTGAACAGGAGTCTGGGGAATTTGCTCAGAAGTTTAACAGGTGAAAATTCTCGTACTTGGGATCGTGTGTTAGCACAGGCCGAATTTGCATATAATGATTCTCCCAACCGTAGCACAGGCTACAGTCCTTTCCAAATACTGTATGGCATGCCCCCGCGAGGAGTGCACGAATTACGAGATTTGGGTACAATGGAGAAGCGGAGTGCTGATGGGGAAGATTTCGCCCAAGCCATGAGCAAACTACATGAACAAGTAAAGCTTAAATTGCAGGATAGCAGCCAGAAATACAAACAGCGAGCTGATACAAAGCGCAGGGAAGTGCAGTTTAATGTCGGGGATGAAGTTCTCGCGTATTTACGCAAGGAACGATTTCCTAGGCGAGAATACAGCAAACTAAAGTTCAGAAAAATCGGGCCCTGCAAGATTGTTCGCAAATTTTCTGCGAACGCATACGAGATACAGTTACCACCAGGGATTGGAATTTCCCCTATATTTAATGTGGCAGATCTGTTCCCTTATGTTGCAGGTTCAGCAGATGATGCGGCGACAGAGCCACCACGGGACACCCAATTGGAAGGAGACTTATGGAAGAGACAGATGCCGAAGGCACCACCCGTCGAAATTGAGGGGATTTTGGACACACAGGTAGCAAAGCGTACACGGAGGAAAGAGTATTTGAGATATTTGGTCAAATGGAGGAACCGTCCAGTAGAGGACAGTTCATGGTTGACGGAGACACAAATCCAGAAGGCAGGCTACTCTGTTAAAGACCTCATGGAACGGAGCCATGATTTTTCGTCACCCCGGGAGCCTGATGCAGGAGCATCCAGCTCCGAGGAGACTTAAAAGGCTAACAGTCTCACGAAGAATTCAGAAACAAATGGTCGTTCGTTTTAACTAGACAAGTGTTGGGCTTGTCGGTCATTTGATTTTACTTTTACTTTAGTTTTTATTTATTTTATCTGTTACAGTTGTTTAGGAGACTGATTACAGGACAATTAACTAAATTAGTTCTTTACAGTTGTAGCAGTTGGAATTAGTTTCATAACTGGCAAAATAGTTACTTTCTGTTAAAGTAGTTTTACCAAGAACAGTTGAAAACATTTCATTTAAAAACAGGAGGGACATCATTGTACGGGTTCTCTCCCCCGAAAAAGGAAATCGAGCAAAGCATTAATCTTTGTTTTATCAGAAAAACAACATTCATTTGATTTCCATTCATTACTGTATAATCGAATTACAAGATTATTTATTGCCATCAGACTTACAAGCATAGAGTATTCTTTTATTATAGAGCGTGCCATCGTGTGTGAAAACGTGTTAACAGCAACGACACTATAGAAGAAGTAAACGAACAAGGCGAATCAAGTACAGGCGGAAGACCGAAGTCGACTTGAGCCATAGAACGAGAACGAGAAACAGCGAAGGGTCCTAGAAGTAACCCACAGACAAAAGGTTACATTCGGTAACGAAAACAATTTACAGGTATTTTTTTTAGAACTCGACGAAACCTCATAAAATTGAATATATATGGAACGATAATTACAGTCCAGAACAAAAGCACATTGTAAGTTCTTTTTGCACATACAGTATCATCGAATATTTAAAAGCAGAGATATACAATTCCATATATTATTGTTAACGAATAGATAAGAGCCGAGCGACACATTCACTGTAGGGAAAGAGTCCATTAAATATATTGATCAGAGTATATAGGTTACAGACAGAGGTTCACTGTTGAACCGATAATACACAGTGGCATACACAGCAGAGCCATTTCAAATCACAATCGACCAAACAGGAAGCCGAGGGTTTGTAGGACCGAACACGAAGCAACAGAAGGAGGGCTCGAAAATTGTCATAGAACCCTCTCTTAAAATCGACAGAATACTTAGACGTGTCTAACAACTTCCAAGATCAAAAACGAAGGGTTACAACAGAGCTGTCCGAGAAGACTATAACGGAAAGCTAGTAACCAAAAAGGGTTCCTAAATAACAGAACACGAAAGCGAGGAAAGCTTAGCCGAGAGGGATACCACCTCCACAAGACCGGACTTGACCATTACAGGACCTAACAGACTTAAAACATAAATAGTCAAATGCATATCTACAGAACGGAACAGAGCTACCCGTGACCGAAGCAGCGAAATCACCAACAGGGCCGCAGAACAACCTCAACCATAGAGCGTTACAGGTGGATACCTGTCATTAAAAAGCCGACCAAACAATGTTAGAGTCGAAAACACATTCGTAAGCCGAAGAAATAAGGAAACGACAAAGCAAGGGTTTGATTAAAGGTTACCTGAGAGTAAGGGAGGATTGCAAAACAACCAGAGAACAACCATAACCTGCTGACAGTGGCAAGCAGGGGTTAGAAACGAAACCAGAAAAACCCAGAATCTCCAACATGAAAAGTAAACTTACCATGTGACCAGGAGGAGCGTGGAATGATTGTGCGAGCCTGCCATTGAGGAAACGAACCAGTCAAGTTAATTTGAGGAGCATATCCAACGAGAATGCGAAATTGAAAATCACGACATATACCAAAAATTCCATATAAATACCATTAAAAACAGGAAGAAAAACGTTGCAGGTCCCGAAGGCGTTCATCCACAGCCTCAAAACACTACTAAACCACAGTAGTTTCGTCACTGTACAGCGAGAACAGAGCCTGAGGGTTTTCACAGGCGCGGACAGAACTCTCCAGGCACAAAGGAATGAGAACAATGGCAAAGTGAAGCGCGGCAGCGAGGACAAAAGTCGAGGTAACCGGCCAGCGTGGGTCAGTAACCGGAGGAGCCGGGACAAACCCTAAACCCTGCCCTCGAGGTGTCGTACCGTTGATATTAATTCAACATTAAAAGTCATACCAGCCACGGAATAAAACAGGACAGGTGCAAGCATACGGCGGGAGCCGTCATTTGATAATAGTAACTCATATAAAAAGACAACTTTGGAGAAACCACCTTTTTAGTGCATGCACTATATCTTTTGATGAAAAAAATTCACTAAAGAAGGAAAGTCCATTGAGAAATATCCCCATCTCCATAAATAATGTCCTAAAACATGTTCTCAAACTTGGGTAATAATAACAAATTTAAATTAATAACCATATGCTTTCCTATTTCCTCTTTGGATTAAAAAAAAAAAACAATTAAAGAAATTGTCCATAACATAATCTTCAAATCATGTGTTCTCCTTTTGGATGACGAAATCAACAAGTGTAAACATGGAAATTCAATGAAAACTACTCAAGGGGTGTACTTTAACTAAATGATGCATATTCTAATAAAAATAAACAAAGTAAAGTATAAGGTGGGTGCTCCATTTATGAGGAAGAAAATATAGCATAACCCATTTTCCATCTTTTCCATTTTGTTAGAAATAATAGCAATGAAATAAAGTTGCATTTTCTCTCTACCTATAAACATCTAAATATTGCAGGTATGAAAATGGATGTGGTTCTTGAAAAGTAGAAGTTTTTAGAATAATTTAGAATTTTACAATAATATTGTATGTTATATGAAATCCTTAAAAATTTATTATTTTGTCCAAAATAGCATTCACTTGTTAAAAATACAATGCTCAAAATAGATTTAGAAAATAATAGTCTTAAATATTGCTAAAATTTAAATATAGGATTAATCTCCATACTGGGTCGTTTAAAATATAATTTCCCTAATACAGTCTCTCTTCTAAAAATATAAACTTTTAAAAAACACTCCAATTCACCTCAAGTTTGAACTACAAAGCTATCTTCCAATGTGTATTGAAATAAACATCATTTCTTTTTGAAAAGATAGAGTTTTAAAAACTAGAAATAACTAAAATCATTGAACCAATAATTTGGAAGTTCCTATCTAGCTATCCTGGTCTCCCATGCATCTTACACACTCTCCAAAGCAAATCCAATGCATGGGAAAAATTGCTAAAAAAAATGCAGCTTCAAATTAAAAACATGCTAATTTGCTATAGGACGTGTTGTTTCTTTTTAAGAGATCTCTAACTAATACTTGAAATTTACATATTGCAACTTTAAAACAATTTTGAGTTAGAGTAGCACAACCATATAAATTAAATGGTTGATAATGGATAGACATCAATCCATTGTATGGAAACACTTCGCGATACATCTAACATTGACAAAGATTTTAAAATATCATAAAAACGACAAAATGAAACTTTATTTTAAATTATTGCTATTATTAATTATAATAAGAATCAAAATATTAGTTGAACATATATACATTCGAAAAAACATGCAACAAGAAAAACATAGTAAGGTAACAATAAGAGTTCAACACCATAAATAAAAACCAAAGTAACACATGTAGACATGACATTTTTTTAATTAAATTGAAAAGCAAAAAAAGCATGATCACCTTTGAAATAAATCTCCAAAGTGACACATGCGGACATGATATTTTTTAATTAAATTGAAAAAGCATGATCACTTTTGAAATAAATCTCAACACTCTATCTGAGGCTACTACTAAAAATATTTCGTGCATATTTGGTGGAGGTTAAAGTCCCCACATGAACTAATAAAGAAGAAATTCTATATAAACCAATACTTGCAGATCATAAAACTCCTTTAATTAATGTTCTCTAGCTTTGATTAGAGTAACTCATATAAAAAGGCAAGTTGGGAGAAACCACATATTTAGTGCATGCACTATATCTTTTGTTGAAAATAATTTCACTAAAGAAAGAAAGTCCATTGAGAAATATTCACCATCTCCATAAATAACATCCTAAAACATGTGCTCAAACTTGGGTAATAATAACAAATTTAAATTAGGAAACCTTTAAAAATAGTGTCCTCAAGCCATGTGTTCTCCTTTGGGATGATCAAACTAACAAGTGTAAGCATAGAAAGTCAATGAAAATTACTCAAGGTGTGCACTTTAACTTAAGATTAAAATTATGATGCATATCCTAATAAAAGTAAACAAAGTAAAGTATAAGGTAGGTGCTCCATTTATGAGTAAAAATATAACATAACCCATGAGAAAATTTGAGTAAACATCTCAACTACAATTATCCATCTTCGAGTGATAATACTAATGAAATAGAATTCTATTTGCACTCTACTCATAAACATCTAAAAATTGTAGGGATGAAAATGGATGTGGTTCTTGAAAAGTAGTAGTCTTTAGAATGGTTTAGAATTTCATATTGATATTGTATGTTATATGGGAATTTCAATGATATATTCATATTGTTTAAAATAATATTCATTTGTTAAAACTACAATGCTCAAAATATATCTAATGGTCTCAAATATCGCTAAAATTTAAATCTAGGATTAATCTCCATATCAGGTCATTGAAAATATAATTTCCCTGTCTCCCTTATAAACACATATATATTTTAAAAAGCACCCCAATTCACCTCAAATTTGAACTACAAAGCTATCTTCTCAATGTGTATTGAAATACACATCATTTATCTTTGAAAAGGCGAAGTTTTTAAAAGTAGAAATGACTAAAATCATTGAATCAGTAATTTGGAAGTTCTCGTCTAACTATCCTAATCTCCCCCATACATCCTACAAACTCTCCAAGCAAATCCAACGCAGGGAAATAATTGATAAAAAAGAACTTTGCAACTTCAAATTAGAAACATGCTAAATTGGTATAGGATGTGTTGTCTCTTTTTAACATTGATCTCTAAATAATCCTTGAAACTTACATATTGCAACTTTAGAACAATGTTGAGTTAGACTAGCACAACCATATAAATTAAATCATTGATAATGGATATACGTATCAAAACACTTCATGATACATCTAACATTGCCAAAGATTAAAGAACTCATAGAAACAACCAAATTATAGCTTTATTTCAAATTATTGTTATATTAATTATAATAAGAATGACAATATGAGTTGAACATATATACATTAAAAAAAAACATGCAACAAAAAAAACATAGTAAAGCACCAATAAGAGTTCAATGCCATAAATAAAAACCAAAGTGACACATGCAGACAGACATTTTTTTAAATTAAATTGAAAAACAAAAAGAGCATGACCACCATTGAAATAAATTTCAACACTCTATTCGAGGCTACTACTAAAAATATTTCTTGCATATTTCGTGGATAAATCTCAACACTCTATTTGAGGTTACTACTAAAAATATTCCATGTATATTTCGTGGATGCTAAATCCCTACCACCCACCTAATAACTATTGATAATTAAATTAAAATTATGGAAGCCTATTCCAAAATAAACACGCTTAATTGTGTAACTAACAATTATTGATAAAACTTAGAATTATGAGACCCTATTGCAAAATAGACATGCCTACTGGCATAAATATGTTTTGTAACCATAAAAGCTACAAAACATAGAATATTAAAGCTTAAAACTAAAAATCTAAAAAAATTAGTATAGGACGCATTGTATCCTTGAAACATTGATCTTTGAATAATCCATGAAATTCATACATTGCAACGGTAAAACAATGTTGAGCTAGAATAAGCTTTTCAAGATGGTACCTATATGGCCTAATGTACTCTTGAAATGTCAAATCCAAATGGTTAACTTTGTAAGGTTGAACCCATTTCATATAATTCTAACAAATTGTTGATGTGAAATAGTGAACAATGTAATGTAATGTTGTGCTTATGTTGAACAATGTCCACAAATAGATGTTGGGAAGCAACACCTAGATACATGAACTTAGTTTTGGGGTTAACATTGTCTCCATCTAGAAGACAATTTCCCCTGGTGAGGTATCGAGAATCCTAGAACTCTAAAACTAAAATATATTTTTAAACATGTCACACTTGGGAACATGTCAATGACTCAAATCAACCCCTTGAAATAACCATAGGACTTGACCAAATTCCTCAAGGCTACTACTAAAAATATTTCGTGGATAAATCTCAACGCTCTATAAGGATACTACTAAAAATATTCCATGCAGATTTTGTGGATGTTAAATCCCCACCATCCACCTAATAACTATTGATAATTAAATTAAAATTATGGAAGCCTATTCCAAAATAAACATGCCTAATTGTGTAGCTAATAATTATTGATGAAAATTAAAATTATGAGACCCTATTGCAAAATAGACATGTCCATTGGTATAAATATGTTTTGTAACAAGAAAAACTACAAAACATAGAATATTGAAGCTCAAAACTAAAAATCTACTAAATTAGTATAAGATGCATTTTACGTTTGAAACATTGATCTTTGAATAATCCATGAAAGTCATACATTGCAACTGTAGAACAATGTTGAACTAGAATAAGATTTTCAAGACGGTACCTATATGGCTAATGTACTCTTGAAATGTCAAATGCAAATTGTTAACTTTGTAAGGTTGAACCCATTTCATATAACGCTAACAAATTGTTGATGTGAAATAGTAAACATTGTAATGTAATGTTGCACTTATGTTGAACAATATCCACAAATAGATGTTGGCAAGCAACACCTAGATACATGAAATTAATTTTGGGGTTAACATTGTCTCCATATAGAAGACAATTTCTCCTCGTGAGGTGTCGAGAATCCTAAAACTCTAAAAATAATATATATTTTTAAACACACACTTGGGGACATGTCAATGACTCAAATCAACCCCTTGAAATAACCCTATGACTTGACCAAATTCAATGCAACCTCCCACCAACTTAAGATAATGTTTAACTTTGAAACTCAAAGAAACAATAATCAATTTTTTTCCCAAGCAATTTGACCCTATGATTGACAAGATAGACTTTAAACATTTAAAATCCATTTTATGGATGACAACGAGCTTTGACCTCATACCTCACAATAAAACTTTGCTACTGATAAATAGATTTCGAACCATCATATATCATCTCATGGGTGACTCATCTTAGTAACTTATTAAGTTTAAAAACTTTCATTTTAGATTTGAAATAACAACCACTATCCCAATTAAAAGCTTAGATGAAAAAGGTAAAAAATGAGCATTTTGACGTTGAAATAATGACCACCATTTAATGAGCATTTTGACCTTGAAATAACAACCACCATTTACAAAGCAACCTTGGTTCAGAAAGTAAAGATAAAACCCAATGTTGAATGGAAATAAACATAATGAATAAGAAAATGTTCAGCAGGGATACAAAATTGGAAACCCAAAGCAAATTCACTTAGAGTTATCCTAGAATTGAAAACAATACTAATGAAAAAGGGATTAGATCTATTAACCCTAAACCTTGGCGATAAAAGTGTTTCTTTCTATTTTATTTTTGGTTGGTTTTGATGCTTCTCATGACTAATCAACTTCCTTTGACAATCAGTGAGACCACTTATGCAAGTAGAGACCTTGCAAAATTGATTTATGCAATTTTCTTTAGTGTAGCCAACCATTTAATCCACTAATGTGAGCACATGTCTACATGTATTCAAACATTAGCAAAAGAAAAGGAACCTATCATCACTAATAATGACTTCATAAAATGACATCCTCCTTTAGAAATAAGGAAGAAAACCCTAGGCTCTTCTTTATTGTCCTTAAATGGATCCGTTATATATTCCTACGCTAGGTCAATAAAACTACTCAATTTTGAGTAATGATTAAACATCAAAATTGTTGAAAGTTGTAGCTTGGGTAGGTACTTATACACAAGCCTTGTGTCTACATGTGCTAAAGTTTCTCACTTTCTCTTTAGCACACTTGCTCAGGTATGAGAAAGTTGCTAATGTAACTTAGCATAAGTTTAACATGGGAAAAGAACATATTAGTATGTTGGCTTATTGAGCTAGAAGAAACTTAAGAAAAGTAAAGTAATTTACTTTAGTGATTTTGTTTTAATATTAATCGTTGCTCTCAAGTGAGGTGAGATCTAATCTAGGTCATTAATCACTTTTAGGTTAGGGATTTAACTCAATGTAAAATTATAAAAGCAAGGTCGAGGAGAGGAGAAAGACACCGTATGACATCATAGGATTGAGAGAGGCATCTCAATGAACAATGTGCTAGTCTTGAGGGAGTGCAGAGAGGTTGGAGATCTAGATTTGCATAGAAGATCAATCATTGATTTAAGGAAAATCCACTGGATCAAATCCATGTTATTTGTATTATATATATTCTTAGTTGGGCCATTATCCCAACACGAGAGCCACATAAGTTTGGATTTTTTTGTTTAATGAAAAATTCGCTGAGAAGAATCTATGAGCGTTGTTTTATGTGATTGATTATTTAACATTGCTTTCTCTAAATTTATGTTAGGAACCTAGCTATGTGTTCGATAAATAAACACATTTTTTGCTAGGAATTAAGTGCTAGGTGCTAGGTTCGTAGGAAATATATCACGGTATCAAATAAAAAATCTAAAGTAAACCGATCTCGAAATCATGGAACCCAGGTTCATACAAGATTTGTTGGGGCTAGGTTTGGTCACAATCGTATGAGACAATTTTT